>OY987311.1:34433462-34585690 GCA_963920655.1 Geranium rotundifolium | reverse complement strand
CGTCGTTACTTTTGTAACAGCGAACAACACAGTGTATGTCGTTACTATTGTGCCGGCGTACGTATCTATGTGCGCCGTTACAAAATATATATTATAAAAATGAAAAAAAAACTAAAAATTAAATATAATTTTTAAATTTTTTTTATAATTCAATAATAAAAAAATTAAAATTGTTTGAATAAATATGCATAATAAATTAAACTACGACTGACCAGGAGGTCCAAACATATTTGGGTCTAATGGAGGCAAGTGAGGATTTGTAAACGTTAGATGATCGTGGAAGAATTTGAGCATGGCGGTGTTTTGGGTTAAAGCCGCCCTAATATCGGCAACAACCTTCTTAGCATTTGCGGCTACTTGCTCAGCGTGTTCAGCCCTCTAGGTAACACTGGCGATCAGCTCCGCTTGATTAGAGATTTGTTGCATCGCTTTATTGAGCTGAGTCTGGAGCTGTGTAAACGCCTCACCAGAAAAACTAGAGGAGGAAGAACGTTTTCTCTGTCTTGGTGGTGCCACTTAACCACCCTCAAAACCTCGGATGTGTCGTCCTCGGGCACTTCTAAGGTTTTTCCTTTGGCGCTCTCGAGATCGACAACATATTAGCCGCTTTTCGTATAACCTCGTCCTTCTTAACGTTGGTCATCTTGGTCACATTCCTAAACTCGTCCATGTTCGTTGGGTTCTCCCTCCAGTTCTTAAGCGCATTCTTAATGAAAACTTGTAAATAATAATAAAAATAAGAATTAACTAATTAATATAATAAATTAAAATTAAATTAAAAAACAAATTAATCTGTAAATAACTTACCCGTTTCGGTATCACGTCCTCCTCCTGCTCCCCCTCGTGATCACCACGACCATCCGGGTGAGTCTTGAGTCAGGCCTCCAAATTTTTCGAAATCTTTACGGTGTTGGTCGCATCCATGCTCACCCAGATAGTTCGGAGTGATGTGGACCTGATATGGTGTCCAACTTGTTATCGCTCAACCGAATTTTTCTCATTTGACATTTGATCCTTTAAAAAAAACTAAATTCGGCGATGCAGATATTTGAATTTAAAGTAAATTAGTTAAAAAACTAATTACTAAAGAAATACATCGTTCTCGTCAAAGTGTTAAACGAGCCACCGCCATTGGGGCTTCTTCCCTTCCAACACCGTGGGAATCCCATTGCGGATTAGTTTGTTCGGCACTATATAGATGTTGTACAAGGGTTTCATGTTTGATTTCCACTCCTTGTAAACGGTCACGGCCGTCTCGCGAATCCACGTCTTCAGGTCAGCTGAAGTATCATCCACTTGATACAAGCGCTGAAATTTGAAAATGGCACGTGAATATCCAAATTACGCTGTTAGAAACGTAAAAAAATTTGTGAGTATTCAAATTACGCTGTTTTTCAAAGCTCTTTTGCCTTTCGGCAACTTCACCAACTCAAAAGTATGATTCTCATGCAAAGATTTCATCTCATCTTGCATGGCTTCAACCTACTCATTCTTGTTCTCATCATCAAATGATTCATTGTAAATTTTGGGCTCTCCCCCGTCAGATAATATCAAATACTCATCAAATAAGTACCTTGAAGAAGATTGTCGATCTCTGGATGATCTCCTGAGTAGAACAATTGGTGGAACATATGGTACTAGTAACTGTTCATGGACTTCATTATCTATCTCGAGCTCTATAGGAGCATCAACATCATATGCACCCTACCGGTCAGCACGAACCTCATCTTTTACTTGACTTGGCACAACTGTAATAGGAATAATATCAAAATCAATCAAGTCAGTTATAAATTGCGGAGCACTTTCTTCAAACTTCGTAATATCTTTGATTTCCTGATTCTCATTAAATACCACATCGCTACGTCTTATAAGTTGCTTCTGCACCGGATCACAAAATGTGCACCCAAACTCATCCTTGCCATAACAGATGAATATGCACGGTCTAGTCTTTTATGTCAAGTTTAGATCTTTCACCATTTGGAACATGCACAAATACCTTACGTCCAAATACTTTTAGGTGATTGTAGGAAACATCTTTACCTATCCAATCTCCGTTTGGAGCATATACTCAAGAGGCACACATGGTGTGAGATTCAACACATTAACCACTGTATTCAAAGCCTCACCCCAAAAACATCTTGGTAACCCTGCTTGGGAAAGTAAACATCTCGTCCTTTCAATTAGTGTTCTATTCATACTCTCAGCTAACCCATTTAGTTGAGGCGTCTTTGGAGGTGTCATTTGATGTTGAATATCTTGATCCTTGCAATAATCATCAAAAGAACCACAATACTCACCTCCAATATCGGTTCACATGCACTTTAACTTCTTCCCACTCTTTCTCTTAACTAGGACATGAAACTTGTTGACGACACCACACTTGATCTTTAGTCTTCAAGATATAGGCCCACACTTTCCTAGAATGATCATTTATATAAGTCACAAAACAGAGACTACCACAAAGTATCTTGGTTTTCATATGACCACAAATATCAGAGTCTACTAAATCAAACATCTCTAGCTTTCTCGAGGGAAAGAATGATTTGAAAGATATTCTAGTCTGCTTGTATGCCAAGCAATGCTCACACTTCTCTAATGATTCACCTTTCATTCCCGGTAGGAGATTCTTCTTTCTCAAAGCTATCATTCCCTTCTCGCTTATATGAATGAGTCGCTTGTCCCAAAATTCAGTTGTACTCTCTTTCTCAACTTCATTTATAATGCCACCATAAAAGTTAACTTGTGTCACGTACAACAAAGCATACTTTTCACCTCTAGCCACCATAACACCTTTATTGAGCTTCCGTAAGCCACCACCAATTTGTTGGTACCTTTGTTGGTAATAATGAATATTATTACTGAATTGATAATTGTCCAAGAGGCCTATTACACTATATATAGGCTACAGATATACAAACAGGAAACCTATATAGAATATGTAATTTATACAATTAACACTCCCCCTCAAACTTAAGGCGGTTTGAACAAATTAAATTTGGAAACTAGAGTATTGAACCGTCCTGAAATCAGAGGCTTGGTAAAGATATCAACAGTCTGGTTGTCTGAGGAGACGGCGTGTAAAGTGATAGTACCATGTTTGAGGTGATGTCTCACGAAGTGACAATCATTCTCGATATGCTTGGTTCTTTCATGAAACACATCATTGTGAGCAATCTGTATGGCGCTCCGGTTGTCACAATGGATAGAAGTGGCCGAGTTGTGAATGATGCCCATGTCATGAAGTAGCCACCGAAGCCAAAGGAGCTCAGAGGTAGTGTCGGCAAGAGCACGATATTCGGCTTCTGTGCTGGAACGGGCAACTGTTGTCTGCTTCTTACTCCTCCAAGAGATGAGAGATTTGCCGAGAAAGAAGCAATATCCCGTTGTAGAGCGTCGATCAGTAGGATCACCAGCCCAATCTGCATCTGAAAATGCCTGCAACACCATAGGCGTATCACACGAGAAATGAAGACCGTTAGATAGAGTGCCTCGTACATAGAGGAGTACTCGGAGGACGGCCTCATAGTGCGTGGTTCGCGGTGCACTCATGAACTGGCTGATAATGTAGACTGCGTAGGCAATGTCTGGACGTGTGACGGTGAGATAGACAAGACTTCCTACGAGCTGTCGATACAATGTAGCATCCTGGAGAGGTTTCCCATCAGAAGGTGTAAGCTTCTCGTTTACCTCGATGGGAGTGGAAGCAATCTTGCTGTCTGATAAGCCCGCTCGAGAAATGAGGTCAGATGCATACTTAGTTTGAGACAAGTGATAACCTGAAGAGACCGATGAGATTTCCAGACCAAGGAAATACGTGAGCTTGCCGAGATCCTTCATCTCAAAATATTTGTTGAGCTGGATCTTCAGGTCAGATATACCAGATTCATCATCCCCGGTGATAATCATGTCATCCACATAGAGTAGAAGCAGGATGTGACCACGGGAAGTCTTCTTGACAAACAAGGCGGTGTCATACGGACTTGAGGTGAAGCCAAGATCAGACATCTTCCCACTGAATTTTGAGAACCACGCCCTCGGAGCTTGCTTGAGTCCATATAAGGCCTTCTTCAAGCGACAGACTGTGTTTGGAGGATGATCATACCCGGGCGGTGGCTGCATATATACTTCCTCGGTCAGATCTCCATTAAGAAAAGCATTCTTGACGTCCATCTGAAAAAGGTTCCACTTTCGTCCGGCTGCAACTGCCAACAAACTACGAACAGATGTAAGTCTAGCAACTGGAGCAAATGTCTCCTCATAATCAATCCCATATTCCTGAGAAAATCCTCTTGCAACAAGTCGAGCTTTGTAACGCTCAATATTACCATCTGCCTTTGTCTTCACTTTATATACCCATTTGCAACTCACCACAGACTTATCATTAGGTAAAGGTACGAGATCCCAAGTATGAGTTTTCTCAAGAGCCCGAAATTCCTCAGTCATTGCTTGCTGCCACAACGGATTAGTGCATGCCTCTCTATATGTATGCGGTTCATAGACAGACAAGACAGTAGAGGCGACTCGGGAAAAATTTGCCAATGTTACCTGATAGTCGTGAAGGTGAGATGGAGGGTGTGTTTGACGGTGAGGGTGAGATGAAAGCACAGGATCTTCTGGCGGAGCATAATCTATGGGAGGAGCCGAGGGAGGATCTGAGGGAGGAGCCGAGGGAGGATCCGCTGTGCCTGCATGTGGAGGCTCAAGAGGAAGTTCTAGAACATCATCAGGGAATAAATCTATGTCAGGATTGGCGAAAAAAGGTGCAGATGGAGATATATGAAATTCAGACATGGATGAGAACATCTTGTGTTCCCAGAAAGTGACGTGACGAGATATGCGGAGACGTTTAGATAGAGGATCCCAACAACGATACCCCTTATGTTCACTCCCATACCCAACAAAACAACAAAGACGAGCACGAGGTTCTAGTTTATTTCGTTCATGAGGTTGTAGGTGGACAAAACAGACACATCCAAAGACACGAAGAAGATTATAGGAAGGTGACTGACCATAAAGACAATCATACGGGGTTTTGTTCCCTATGACTGGAGATGAGACCCTATTGATAGTGTAGACTGCTGTGAGAGCAGCTTCTCCCCAAAAACGTTCAGGACATGCTGCCGAGATGATTAAAGCACGCGCAGTATTAAGAATGTGGCGATGTTTACGTTCTGCTCGACCATTTTGCTGAGAGGTTCCCGGACATGATCTCTGCATGACAGTGCCATGAGAGGCAAGAAGATTCAAGAAAGACGTTTCCTTGAATTCAGTACCATTATCAGTACGAAATACCTTAATTATTTTTGAAAATTGGGTCTGAATCATGCTAACGAATTGAGAATACACTGTGTTAAGATCAGATTTGTTGTTCATTAAATAGATCCAAGTGAAACGAGTATGGTCATCAACAAAAATGACAAAATAACGAGCACCCCCCATAGACGGAGTAGCAGATGGACCCCATAAATCAGAATGAATAAGATCAAAAGATTTAGCTGACGTAGAATTATTATTTGAGAAAGGTAACGTATGATGTTTGGCTAACTGACAAGAAACACAATCACTTAGTTTACTGGAAGTAGAACCTAATAAGCCACGAGAGACTAAACTACGCAAGGGTTGAGAAGAAACATGACCAAGGCATGCATGCCAGACATCTGCAGGGACAACAGCAGCACACTGAGAAGAAGATGATGATGGAACATGTAAGTCTGTGAGCTCGAACAAGCGACCCGTCTTACGGCCTGTCCCATAGATTTGTCCCGTCAGTGGATCCTACACAGAGACAGAAGAGGAAATGCCAGAAAATAATACATCAAGACCCAAATCACATAACTGACCGACAGATACAAGATTTAGAGACAGTTTGGGAACAAGCAATGTGTCTGGAAGAGAGAATTGTGAAGTAGACACAGTGCCAGAGTGGGATGCAGAGATGATTGAACTATCAGCAGTATGAATGGCAGGAGAATGCTTAATTGGTTTAATATCAGAAAACGATGACGAGTATGGACTCATATGATTAAAACATGCAGAATCCATATACCAAGGGTTTGAAGTACCTGACATGACCGATGGGGAATGATTACCAGAATGGGAAGTAATTAATGCTTGTCGGAGAGCTTGGAGATCAACCTTACTGAGTAGAGTGGTCATATCAAGAGAATCAGCAGAAGTACTAGGAGAATCGGAGGGGGCAGCAGCAACAACATTAGACCTTGTTTGGGGCACAGGGTTTTGAACACCATGCCATTCTTTACCTTTGGAGCGCAAACTCGGACATTCTGATTTCCAATGGCCAGTTTGTTTGCAATAGTTACACCGTTTCTTCTTCGAGGAATGATATGTTTGAGAAGGATTCTTGTTCTTCTCTGTACCAGGACTTGCATTAATGGTGGCAAGAACTGTATCAACAGGACGATGAGAAATCATACCTGTAAGACGAGTCTCTTCAGATATGAGTTCAGAGACAACTGCTTCAAGAATGGGAAAAGGATCTCTATGGAGTAAGGAGCTGCGAACAGCCTCAAATTCAGGGCGGAGAGCCTGGAGAAATTGCATAACCCTGAGACGATCCTGATAATCAGCAAAAATAGCGGAATTGGCAGAGTCTGTCCAGTTCGGTTCAGATGCAGCCAATTGATCCCAAATAGCCCGCATTTGAGATAGGAACTCAGAAACAGATTGTCCAGAGTCTTGCTTTAACAGATGAAGACGACCAAGAAGTTGGTACTGGTGCGCAACATCTGTGGTGGAGTAGAGTTTCTCCAAATGCTTCCAGACCTCCTTTGCAGTGTCAAAGCGACCAAAGTGAGATTTAACAGACGGACTACATGTGTTGCGGAACCAAGTAAGTATTTGATGATTCTTACTATCCCACTCATCGAATCGATCATTAAACGCTTCTTGTGTTTCATCTTTAACTTGAAGGGGGGCAATAATATCACCAGTTACATATCTCCACAATTTTCGGCCACGGAGAAAACTGGACATCTCTTTAGCCCACAGAACGTAATTAAAGCTATCAAATAAGACAGATATAGGTTTTAAAATATCTGATTTTTCCATCACAGAAAAAAAAAAAAATTTGTTTCGAACACGGCGGCGCGTGGGCGATACGGCGGCGCGTGAGATTCACGCGCGGCTGAGGAAAGCGTTTTCTGCACAAAAACGCCGGAAACTCCCTCCTGAAGGTGGACGCGCTGGCGGTGAGGTCAGCAAGTGTCCCAAAGTCGTCTAATTGAGCTCCCTAAAGTGGATCTGGAGCGAGACAATTGGTCGGATTTTGAGGTTGCCGGCGACCGGAGATGGTGCAGACAGGCCGAATCGGGGACCTGGAACGCGGACTCGCCGGCGGTGAGACAATTGGGCGTCGAATATTGTCTCTGCAAAGATCCCGTCGACCTCGGGCGTGTGGAGTCTGTCGTCGGTGCAGGTCGCAGACACGAGCTCGTCGTCGGTTCGGTGCAGGTTGCAGACACGAGCTCGTCGTCGGTGCAGGTCGCAGACAGCGGAGGACGCACCCACCAGGTGGCGACGGTCTGTCGTCGTCGGTGCAGGTCTCAAGAGCCTCGCAGACAGCGGAGGACGCACCCACCACAAACAAGCAAGATCAATTCAGAAAAAAATAAATTTAGGCCAACCCTAGGTTTGGACCAATATTTGCTCTGATACCATGTTGGTAATAATGAATATTATTACTGAATTGATAATTGTCCAAGAGGCCTATTACACTATATATAGGCTACAGATATACAAACAGGAAACCTATATAGAATAGGTAATTTATACAATTAACACCTTTCATTCCCGGTAGGAGATTCTTCTTTCTCAAAGCTATCATTCCCTTCTCGCTTATATGAATGAGTCGCTTGTCCCAAAATTCAGTTGTACTCTCTTTCTCAACTTCATTTATAATGCCACCATAAAAGTTAACTTGTGTCACGTACAACGAAGCATACTTTTCACCTCTAGCCACCATAACACCTTTATTGAGCTTCCGTAAGCCACCACCAAAGGTATGATGAAATTCTTCATCATCTAGCTTGCCCACAGATATCAAATTCAAACAAAAATCAGGAATATGCTTAACATTTTTCAGAATAAAAATTATACCATTTTGCTTCTCCAATCGCACGTCTCCTATGTCAATAGTTTTTGACATGCCTCGATTTCCCATCTTAACATTATCATAATCACCAGATGTATAGGATGAAAAAAGATCCTTTTGACTTGTAGCATGAATGGAGGAACCGCTATCTACAACCCAACTGGTCTCATCACAAGCCAAATTAACGTCTTCATCATCACACAAGTGAAGAAACTCTTTAGTAATAGTAGCAACATCATCGTCATGACCTGCCTTCTTTTCTTTCTCTTTGTCATGTTGGTTGTCTCTCTTGAGCTTTTGGAAATACTTTTTAATATACCTCTTTAGACCACAATAATAACACTCTACATTAGTATACCTATTTTTACTCTTGTTTTTGTCTCTACCCTTACACCTCTACTCTTACTCCTTCCCCTTTGTTCTGTCACTAAGACTTCTAAGTGCGACGAAGAAATTTGTGACTTTCTCCTCATCTCTTCATTCAGAACACTCCCCTTAATCAAATCCATGTTTATAACACCATTTGAAGCTGAGTTAGACAATGACGTCCTGAACGTCTCCCACGAGTCCGATAATGTACCCAGAAACCACAAACTCTACACCTCATCATCGAACCTGATACTAATTCCTGCAAGCTGATTAATACTTCCTTGAAAATCATTAAGATGATCTATCAATGGAGCCCCATCATGATACTTCTGTTGGGGATTTTCGGGTTCTAAGCGCAGCGGAAAATCAAAATTGTAACCGGAAATCCCTTAAAGGATCTATTGCACACTCTAGAAGGATCATTAGGATCAAAGAAACGAGAAAGTCTACCTCTTCTAGCGTGAATTAAATCTGATTCTAGATGTGTCCTCGAACCCGTCCTCCACGAGCACACACACACACGTGAGCTTGAACATGAAGGTTGAATCCTCCCGGTGGCTACTAGACCACCGAAGAACTCTCCTCTCTGGATTCTCTAGCCCTTAATGCAAGAACTAGAGAGAGTTTTCGGTGAATAACTAATGTTTCTCAAGGAATAAGTGGGTCTCACCCAAAGGCCTCTACTCATAGGCTCGTGACCCATTGACAGATAAGCGTGAAATATCATTTCACCCGATTCATCACCAGTGATCTCTAGTATGACATAGTGATTACCTAATGCCCACGATGTATCGATCGGTTTAATGTCTCCTCTGTCATCTGCGTCACTAACCCTTGTTTGCTTTAAGGCGTATACGATCGAGATGAGGCATAGAGCCGTCATCCTCATCGATTCGATCGAGTTCCTTGATCTAGAGTTTACTAAGATGTAACTAGTGCGGCCGCACACTTCCTCAGTCATGCTCATCAAGGGGCCCAGAAATATACCCTTCACCACGTCTCACCGTGGGGAAACAAATCGATTCAGATACAATGTGCGCTCCCACTATAGTCAGTCCAAGATCCATTGATGTTCGTTATGACTACCCTGTTATAGGTAGCGTTAGAACATGTCAAACTAATGGAGAGACGTGCATGCGAGCCACTTGCTCCAAGGTCTTAAGGTTGTGATCGCACGGCGACGGAGTATGCGGTTGTGACTTAATGTATGCGTCATACTCCAAGTCGGGTCATCCAAAACCATCTTCCAGATGACATCCGTGATATGACTTTGGTAATCCATTACCTATGATCAGCAGAACTTGATCATAAGTCATCCTCACGCTAGTCACCTATACGTAAGTTTAGGACTAGGGATTCATCAAGCATAATTTCATAGTATCTAAGGGTTCTACTATTAGTAATGACACACTCAATGACTTTAGATAAAATTATTGTTTGAATCATTATTATAACACAATACTAATGAAAATGCCTTTATTGCACATAGAAAAGACTTGGACTAGGGCACTAGCTCTTAAGACTTTAAAATCATCATCTACTTTATCAAGAACAACTTATTATTACCAGTCTTTCAAGCATATAACTGCTCAAACTTGCTTCATAAACTGCGTGCATGTGTCTCTCCGCTGACATGATTCAAAACATTATCATCCACCCCTATCTAATACAGCCACATACTTGACGATGCAATAAATTCCATTCATCATCAAGTTTGTTCTCAAATTTGGCATCACTGAAAACCAGCACAAAATAATCTTTTACATAAAGAAGATCTTCCATCTTCCCTTTCCAAACATGATAATTTGAACCATTCAGACTAACTATTATTCTTGTATTAGCTTCCATTATTTAACACAAAATAACCATTAAATAACCTTTCATCTGATACCACTTTTGGGTTGAGACTATGAATACAGTGGTTCATGTGTTGAATCTCACACCATGTGTGCCGCTTGAGTTTGATGTTCCAAATGGAGTTTGGACAGGTAAAGATGTCTCCTACAATCACCTAAAATTATTTGGATGTAAGATGTTTCAAAGGATGAAAGTTGTAAGCCTGATATGAAAACTAGATCGTGCATATTCATCGATCATGGCGAGGATGAGTTTGGCCACAAATTTTATGATCCATTGCAGAAGAAACTTATCTTAACCTAAAACCAACTTTTTACTTAGTCAACTCTATCCCGCAAGGGCCCTTTCCATCCTATCTGAGTCTCAACATGGGGAGGGGCTATCATGGTCCGGTCTTACCAACCATGGGAATACCCAACCCACTTAACGAGAAGAGTATACCAAAATAAGCCTCTGATAGCACTGTTAGGGAGATTCGAGCCTTACCTAGGAGGAGCACCTGAGAAAAGCCTATATACACATTAGAGTCCACATTTGACTCAAAAGACAAGTCTTTTGAGTCTCGCGTCCAATGCATATATAAACCCTACTTTTACCTTGTAATATTCTGATGTGTGACTTCGAACTCAAATGTGTAGATAACACAACATGAAACAAGGATTGTGTATTGTAACAACCATGGGTGCAGCCCGTGTTAAGGACTGTGATGCATTAGCCCCGCAACATGAGCGATGTATCGTCTGTTGTCACTACCTCCCACCCGCATGCTTTTGACTCCAAACTGCGTCCCTAGTTTGATGGCCTTATTGCAAAAGTCTTGTAGTGCGATGTATCTG
Source organism: Geranium rotundifolium (assembly GCA_963920655.1). Taxonomy (NCBI): domain Eukaryota; kingdom Viridiplantae; phylum Streptophyta; class Magnoliopsida; order Geraniales; family Geraniaceae; genus Geranium; species Geranium rotundifolium. The sequence continues at coordinate 34,574,518 of OY987311.1, read as the reverse complement.
AACTATAATCTATTTCTTAATTATGTTAGAATCACAAATCAAACATACAAATCAATTACGTATTTAATACTTTCTAATCATCCAATCTGTACATTATATCCACTAACATACAAATAAAAAAAATTACAACTGCAATATTATTTATGAACTATGAAAAAACATGCCGTAAATTACACAAAAAGACATAGTAGTCACTAGAGAATACATTAATTACCGCAATGAACGGAAATTGTTATATACATACTTTAATATCTAATTGTTAGAATTGGTGACTGATAATTCATACTGTTTATGTGTATAGATAGAGTGTTGGTTACGTAGCTAATTGCACGTGGATCCATCTAATAATTTGTTACAACTTTTACGTACCACACAAAACAAACCCAAGTTATTTCATTCCACGATCGCACACATAAGTGACACAACAATATTAGATTATATATATTACATTACGTAGAAATGTTATAAGGGTTATAATATTGAGGTTGAGCTAGATGTCCCTGACTTGGAAGATGTTGCGGTTTTTGACGATGATGTCGAACATGTGCATGGGCTTGAAGTTGTTGAAGTCCTTGGGGAGAGATATGAGGTCAATGGAGGAGGCCTTGTGGTACTGTCGGAGTTGCAGGTCACCGTAGTACCTCTCCCAACCGAGCGTCTTGAGCTTCCTCTCCAGCACTCCGTACGACGTCATAATCTCCTCGGACGCCACGTGCACCAGCACCTTCCGCCTCCCCTCGTACGTCTCTTCTGCTTTCGGATTCTCCACCAGCCTCACCACTCCTCTCTTGAACACCCATACGCCAGACATACTATACACTATGTATAATCAACCTCAACCTCAAATGCTTATTCAACTCGTATAATGTCTTTATCTCTCTCTCTCCGTATATATATATGTATAGCCTTAGCCTTGGGAAGTTGGGATTGATTGAATATGGGCATGCTCGGGTATGGGTGTACCTGCTCTGTGGGCCCCACTACTCTTGGGTCATTTATTTCAGGGCGTTACATCTAGCTAGGGTTGGATATTTGCTTGGGTCACGCGCACGTGCCTTGCATGTGGACAAGATTAATGGGAGAGTATGAGTCCATGTCCACTTGTGTTAGTTAATTTTGCTTTTTATGGGTGTTGGGAGTTAGGATCCTCTCATCTTTCTTTTGTCTTCAAGTCTAGCGAAGAACATGCAGTGCAAATGCTTCCCAAACGACTGAATCGTTCTAGAAAAGTAGGGAGGGCACAAGTGTTAGTGTGTTTCGTTCAATCCCGCCTAATCCATAAAATACACACTTCGCATACGAGCTAGTGTGCACGTGGAGCGACAAATACACCTCACATGCATACATATAGTTGTTTTCAATGGTTAGACCAACTAATAAAGTCTTACTACTAATCAAGGGAGTACCTGACACTCGAAATAGGTGGGATTTGTGTTGGGTATGGGACGCTACCGTCGAGTATACTTGTAACCGACAGGACAATTGTCAATATGTGTGAGACATATTTAACTTTACTTGATGGGTAATACCCAACAAACACAACCGTATATTATTATACAGGGATAATCTCACTTAACTAGAGTTGAGTCGTCACATTTCTCACTTCACTACAACCCGTTAGTTTTTGAATGTTAAATGACTAAAATATCACTAATTGTCATTCAAATTTTCAAATCCATGTCATTAAATAATTTTTCTCTCATCCCCTTCCCATCACTCAGCCAAAAATTAGTTTTAGGGTTCACTCTCAGACCGTGAATCTGAGACAAATTGCTCTATATGACGGCGATGGACAAGAGTACAAAACCCAAGAACTCAACAAAAACCAGTTATGGAATTTCAAGAAAAAGAACAATCTGTGCCAAAGGATTCCTCAAAGAACACTTTTGACAACCCATTAGGCCTCAAAACCAGTTTATACTCACAAATCAGCTACAGTATAATACAAATATGTCCTGTTTCTCTTGCCTACCACTACAAGAATAATGGGTTGAGGACGGCGCACCAAAGGCGCCGGTAGAGAGGGAAAAGCCCAAGTTAAAGAATAGGTCGGTGTCTGGTACGCAGGCCTAATGGTGCCGCCAGTACGATGCATCGCGTTTCTTTCACCTGCGCTTTTGGTGGAAGGCTTGGGCGAGTATAATTTAGGACAACACACCAGTAAGGCATGCGCGGGTATTATTTTGGACCACTACCTGTAAGGATGCGCAAGCCTACATTATGGACGGCGCACCCGTGGAAAGCGCTACCATAATGTCATACGTATGTACGTGTTAAGAGCGTCGTCTTCATCCACAGGTGGCGCATAAATAAGAGTGCGCCATCCTCTTTAACCTCCCGCGCTTCTTGTTGGGTGCGCAAGAGATAGAGGCAGTGAGTGATAAAAAATTAGTGCAGAAATGTGATTCCCCGAACCTGTAATATTTGTTACAAATCCTAAGAACTCGGACAACAACAACAATTACGCATGCTTTAAGTAATGCATGTACATTCATATTCCGGCACATATAAGCTCGGACAATCCAAAATTTACCAAGCATGTTCAATATATAGAAAACAAACATGCAAAACATGTCCAAAAGCTCGGAATATCCAAAATCTACAGGCATAAAATAAAGTTTTGAAGTCGAGTTTGTAAAGTTTAGAAGTGAAGAAAAGATACTAATCTTCATTAGAGAAAGAGGTGGGATCGTCGGGCATCGAGACATTGGCCGGATCACACCAATGTTGACACATCTTCTTCTCAAATGCTCTTCGGAAGCAGCCATGGAGGTCGTATGGATCACGAAGTTCATGGATGGGTTAGGCGTACCGCCAAACCCGTCTGACCCAATAAACTTGTTTTGTGACAACACTGGAGCTATAATGCAAGCTAGGGAGCCAAGATCACATCAGAGATCCAAGCATATACTCAAACGTTACCATCTCATTCGAGAGATCATTGATCGTGGTGACGTAAGGATCAACTACGTTGCGATTAATGATAATATGGCCAAACCCTTGACGAAGGCTCTCTCACAGCCTAAACATGAAGGTCATGTAAAGTCTATGGGAATAAACTGGAACTTAAATTGGATCTAAGGAAAGTGGGAGATTGTTGGATTTATATTCTACCCCAAATGTTCAGTTTATGTGTAAATGTTTTTATCATCATTGCAATAAATCAAATTGGCATTATACTATCAATGTGTTGTGATAATATGTTATTTGTTATGTGATGTATGACATCGAATGTGTCATCACTGATAGTAGAACTATACGTCCTTAAGGATAACACTTAATGGGTCGCTGGTAAAGAAAGTTTCTGTGAAATGACCAGTATGAGGACTCTTGATGGTTAGGCTCTACTGACCATTTGTAGTGTTTTCCGGAGTCAAATCATAGATATCATCTGGGTGATGATATTGGACGACCCGGCCTGAGTTGTCGTGGTATGACATGTATCCTAAGCACCGAGGGGTCTTTGTCACTATTGTGTAGTCATAAATCGAGTTTGACGTACGCCCAATGCCAGTCCGTAATTGGTTAGCTATAACGAATATTATTGACTCGGGGAGGGACTGTACGAGGAGCGCAAAGGACCTCCGAAGGGTTTGTCCCTCATGCGACAGTATAAGAATGGTATATGTTCTGGCCACTTGTGTAAGAGCAAGTGCCCTAGTCCAAGTCTTTTCAACGTAATCCTCTTCTTATGCAATGAAAGGAATTTTCATTATTATTGTGTTGTAATTATGAGTCAAGCGATAATTTCATCTAAAACCATTGAGTGTGTCATCACAAATAGTAGAACATTTAGATACTATGAAATTATGCTTGACGAATCCCTAGTTGAATATTATGAAGTTTTGCTGATCTAGGTAATGGTATTACCAAAGTCATATCACGGATATCATTTGGAAGATGGTATTGGATGACCCGACTTGGAGTATGGCGCATAGATTAAGTCACATACGCATACTTCGTCGTCATATGATCACTACTTTAAGACCTTGGAGCGAGTGGCTCATATGCACGTCACTCTATTAGTTTGACATGTCCTAATGATGCCCGTAACAGGGTAGTCATAACGGGCATTGTTGGTTATAGGATGGGCTATACTAGGAGCGCACATTGCGTCCAAAGGGATTTGTTTCCCCACAATGAGACTTAGTTAATGGTATAGTTCTGGGCCCCTTGATGGGCATGATTAAGAAAGTATTCGGCCGCACCAATTACGTCTCAGTCATCTCTAGATCAAGGAACTCGGCCGAATCGATAAGGATGACGGCTCTATGCCTCATCTCGATCGTATACGCCTTAAAGCAAACAAATAGTTAGTGACACAGATGACAAAGATGAGATATTGAACCGATCGATACCTCATGGACATTGGGTAATCACTACGTCTTACTAGAGGCCACTAGTGATGGATCAGGTGAAATGGTATTTCACGCCGATCTGCCAATTAGTCACGGGCCTACAAGGTCACACGCAGAGGCAAGAACCGAAGCAACTCGACGGGACTCAAGATGTCCAAAATAAGTTAAGTTGGGCATTGTTGCAGACATGAGAGGTGGGGTATCGATCGACACCTTGGTGGTGTCGATCGGCACACCTCGCATGTGGGGTGTCGATCAACACCTTTGTGGTGTAGATCGGTATCGAGGCACGTGAGTGGTGTCGATCGACACATTCCACTCCAGAAGGGTGTCGATCGACACCTGTGTCTGACTGGAAAAACCCTTTGGCCCTCACCGTAGCCTACAAATAGAGGCCTTAGGGTGAGAGCCTCCGCAAGCCAAAAGGCAACATTTGCTAGCACACCTAAACGCTCTAGCTCTTGCATTAGAGAGCTAGAGCATCGAGTAATGAGAGGTCCTACGGCGGTCTAGTAGCTACCAGGAGGATCTTAGCTTCGAAAGGTTCGAGCCTAAGTGTGTGTGCATCCGTAGAGAACGGGTCTAAGGACACATTTCGGGATCGGGTTCGGGAGTTAGGTGTAGAGACTACAAGAGGTAGGTTCTTTAACTAGCTATCGTCCTATTGTTTCACCTAGAGTTGGCACTGATAGCATTTGTGCCCTAGGTTCCAATTGGAATAGTCTGTAAATGTCTGTAATAGTTTGTCATCGTTTGTAATGAATAGAACGGCTTTGTATTACTTATGCGTTGAATTAATATGTTAAGCATGATTTGATTTATGACCACTAAAGTAGTAGAACCATAAATCTATACATATCACACTTAACGAGTCCCTGGTCAATATACGCTTCAATTGAAGCGACTAGTATGATGATGGTTCTCAATGATGTAGTTCTGCTTATCATAGGGATGTGGGATCCTGGAATCATATCATAGATATCATAAGGTGATTGATATCGTACGACCCCCTTTGAATAATGTTTCATAGATTAAGCCATGAACATGTTCAAATGCGATAGCTTGTCACGATATCCTTAGACCAAGGAGTCTTTGTGATCGCAATGCAGTCGACGTGCGGCTTTAACTTGCGCCTAATGCTTTCCGTAACAGGATTGCAATAACAAGCATGATTGGGTGGCGGAACGGATTGCATGAGTGACACGAAAGACGGCTAAGGGATTTATCCCTCGTACTACGGTATGGGAAATATATCCATTAAGGCCTCTTGATCGAGAGTGACTAAGAGAAAGATCATGGCCATGCCAGTGATACGGGTTATCAGTTCTCAGCCATCTCACATATCAAGTAACAATGACTGATTGAACAAGGATGACGACTCTATGCCTTGTGATCAATCGGGATGTCTAAAGATAATAGGATAGTGACTTGTACGCACAAGGTTAAATCGAATCATCGATCATCATGCACCTTGGGTAATCATAATGTCTTACTAGAGACCACTTATGATAAATCGGGCAAGAGAGATCTTTTGCGCCGATCTGCCAACGGTGGCATGAGCCTGGAGGGTCACACACATACAAGACGGATAACTTGAGACAAGGAAACCTTAACGTTTCTTGAGGAGCAATACTTGGACAAAACTGAAGGTTTTGGGCCATGGGATCGGTTTGAGAGAATAATTAGCGAATCGAGACAACTGAGACTTTCGTCGATGTCGCGTCGGACTTTGTTTGATAAGTAACGACAAAAGGGTCGGACAACTTTTGGACACGGCACGCGACCACATGGGCGAGCTCATTGGGCTTGGCCCATGAGGTCACATGGCCGGCCCAACAAGGGCCCATTTTGGGCCCAATAAGCCCAATTGGCCGACCACCTTGGTGGGTCCAAGGGTAGGGGCCACAGACACCATGCTTGGTTGGTGATTGTTGATTAAGAGGTGAGTGATTTAAGGGGTATGGGTCATGACACCATTAAACCCATGCTTTCACTTTTTGACCCATGCTTATGAGTTGATGAAGTAGAAAAGATCAAGACAATTAATTCACTTACTCTCATCCTCACTTTCTCTATTCCACACCCTCCTCTCTCCTCTCTTTGCTCTCTTGTTCTTCACACATAAGTTCTAGTAGGCTTTTTTTGTGAAGAATTTTAAGGATCATCCTCTTCGTGTGGACTTGCTCTAGAGAAGAAGATCATATAGTTCTTCTTTCTTAATTCAACAAAGACTAAAAGCAAAAATGGAGAAACTGTCCAGATTGTCCAGTTCCGGGGACCGACATTGCGTGAGTCATAGCAGCTTCGTGAAATAAGTCAAAAGGCTACAACTTCTGTGAAATACTGATTTTACAAAAGAGTGCTGGTTTGGGAGATACAAGACCGAGAATCTGACTTGTCCGCAGAGTCTGTCCAGCGAGATGGGAAAAATGTTTTGCTCCAAATGGAGGTCTTCTCGTCCGAACAGGGTTCGGAGCAAAACACAAAAGATGTAGAGAATTGGCTGAGGTTTAATCTCCGTAAAGAACCGAAGTAATTGGAGATCTGTAGCTCGAGATATGGAGTTTCAAATTCTCGGTTTTCTGCTGGGCAGATTCTGGTAAAATCAGAAAACTCGGTTTCCTAAGGATCTAACTTGGTAGTCGATCTTGCGCAGGTTCGGGGCAATTTATAAGTTGCTTCCGCTTCCATGAACGTGATTAGGATGCCCCGGAACCTAACAATGGTATCAGAGCCGGTCTACCACTTCGAGATCCTTGTTTGTTGTTTCGGTTTTATGGTGATTTGCATGTCATATTTGTTGATAACATTTTTTAATGTTTTTTGGGTAAATTGCATGAAATATGTTATTTTTTAAAAATATATTGAATTTGGAATTTTTCGGATTTTTATTGGATTTCTCGGGTCCGAGAAGAGACTCTCGGGGAGCCGGATCGGAGGTACCGGACGGAGGTCACCAGAGGCCGGGGGAGGTCGGCGGTGACCGGGGCCGTCCCCCTTCTTGGGCGAGGCCGAGAAGGGAGGCAAGCTCGGTTTGGGCTTTCCTAGGCCCAAACCGAGCCGTGGTGTTGGGCTCGGGCCAATGGGCTTCGGCCCATTGAGCTTGAGCCCGACTTGGTTCGTGCACGTTGATTTTGTCCGCGGCATGAACCCGCGATCCAGTATTTCGAAAACTTTCAAATTTGATCGGTTTCGATAAATCGTTTTTTGAAAAGGTCTAGTTTCGATAAACCCGACCAAGCAACTTCGCAAAATTAAAACCGGAATAATTGCATATTATTTGATAACATGTTTGTGTGATAACATGTTGGATGATGTGATAAGATGTATGATGCATTAGTAGCCCATTAGAATTTTATCGCTTTCACGGTTTGCATACCGTTAGTGTTAGTGTGTAATTATTCTTTCATTCGAGCCCTTAAAGTGTAATTATTTTTTTGTCCGGTCTACGAACCGAGTATTAATTGTAATTGCTACTCGAAGTCGAGAAGGATGGAAAATCGAGCACAATGACGGTCTTGGAGGAAGTTCAAGAGCTAGTGGGAGCCCGAATGATAAAGACGAGAAGATGTGACGTCTCGTAGAATCTTAAGTATATGATGGGATATTGATGCATATTTAACGTTTTATGATGCTTGCTTGAATTATTAGATAATAATTGTATGCTTGCATGCTTAGCTTATAAGTTTATAAGCCATCACCTCACATGCTAAGATTAAAATCGATTTTAATTGCTTGCATGATTAAAGCGTTGTGAACCATCGTCACACGAGTTGTGATGGATGAGTTCAATTTTGAAACGTGTTTGCACGGGTTGCAAATGACGGCTTCAAAAAAAGATTGTGTATGATACAATTAGAAACGTCACAACACGGGTTGTTGATGACGGGTTCGTAATTGTACAAAAATACTTTTGAATTATTAAACACAACCAAATCACAACATAATTTGAGTCAAGTGAGATGCCACCCAAATTCACACCCATGTAGAAACATTCTCTCGGTGTCGTGCGCCTTAGCGTAGCATCGATAGAATGTGTTCTATATGGAATGGTCAACCTTGTGGGATGTCGTGCGCCTTAGCGGAGCATCTGCACAAAACTGATGCATAAGTGAAGGTTGGTTGACTCGACCACGATTCTCGGCCTGAGGTCGAGCTGGGGCATCGGTAGGGTAAGCCGTGTGCTTTTGCACATACCCCGACCAAGAGTTACACGAGTTGTAATTGGATGGACGTCCTACCTAAATGGGTCAATTGGAGCGGTGCGCCTTAGCGTACTTCAATTGACAAATAAGGGATCTGGGTTTAAAGATTCTAAACCTTAGAATCTGATGGTTGGTGTTTAATTAGGATCTTCGTAAATTTATTCATCATTTCTAGTTAAATTTACTTTCTTCGTGTAGAAAATGGCTAGTAATTCAACAAACTCGTCTAATTTGTCCTTGAGAGCTATACTTGATAAGTGTAAACTCAATGGAACAAATTATCTGGACTGGGACATAAATTTACGACTTGTGTTAAAGTTAGAACGCAGGGAGTACGTCCTTGACCAGGCTATCCCTGGGGAACCAACACTTAATGCCATAAGGGTCGTTAAGGATGCATTCAGGAAGCACCTTAGCGATTCTGGGAATGTGGCGTATGTGATGTTGGGCTGCTTGGAGGAAGACCTCCAAAAGCATTTTATGGAACTGTTCGAGGACCCTTGTGCCATGATGGCGCAAATAAGGGTTATGTTTAAGGAGAAGGCTCGAATCGAAAGATTCGAAATTCTCAAAGAATTCCTCTCCTGCAAAATGTCAGCAGGTGGCTCTGTTAGTCCTCACGTCCTAAAAGTTGAAGGGACATCTCGAACACCTGACAAGACCGAGTCTTGGGATGGGACATGAGATGGCATTGTAGACTTCGTTCTGCAATCCCTTCCTCGTGCTTATGTTGGGTTCTTTATGAACTACAATATGCATAATTTGGACAAGATCATCTCACAGTTGCAATGAAAGCATGTAACGGCTGAGAAGAACGTCAAGCTTATACCAAGGGATGTTCTGATGGTTAGAAAGAGATCTAGCATCAAAGTTGGAGGTGACAAGGGTAAAGCCCCTATGCACGCGGCGGTAAAGATGAGACTGGCTCGGGTTCCTAAACCTTCTAAAGTCAGGGAGGCTAAAAGGAAAGGGAATCAGTCTGCTTCTACTGCCAACAGTCTGATCATTGGAAAAGAGACTGCAAGAAGTTCCAGGATGATCTAAAGAAGGGTGGTGGATCCACACCTTCTGGTATTCTCGTTATTGAGCTTAATCTTTCTACTTTCGATTCATGAGTATTTTTGCCGGACATGAATTTGTACGGGTGAACAGAAACTGGAAAGTAGAAGAGATTATGGGAAACGCGAGGTGGACCTAAGAGTTGGGAACAGAATCAGGGTTACCGCAACTGTTGTAGACTCCATTACTCTTGTTTTGGCCAGTAGACTTGTATTAGTACTTCATAATGTGTATTACATATTTTTGTAAGTTCTAATAAAGTTGGTGGTTTACACATATTGAATATGAAAACTTAAGCTCATAATATAACGTTATCACTAAGAGGTTTAAATCTGATGATTTAAACCAAGCTCTAATATGGCACTGTCGTTTGGGTTACATAAATGAGAAATTGCATTTCAGCACTTTACAAGTGCGGACTTCGAAGTCCATTCGAATTCCATTCAGAGAAAATGTGTGAGACTTGTTTGATGGGCAAAATGACTGGAGCGCCCTTCATCAGGAGAGGTGAAAGGGCGGGTGACCTATTGGGCCTGATACAACGGAAATGTGTATGGGCCAATGAGCCATCTCACATATCAAGTAACCATGATTGATTGAACAAGAATGACGACTCTATGCCCTGTGATCAATCGGGATGTCTAGAGATAATAGGATAGTGACTTGTACGCACAAGGTTAAATCGAATCATCGATCATCATGCACCTTGGGTAATCATAATGTCTTACTAGAGACCACTTGTGATGGATCGGGCAAGAGAGATCTGTTGCGCCGATCTGCCAACGGTGGCATGAGCCTGGAGGGTCACACACATACAAGACGGATAACTTGAGACAAGGAAACCTTAACGTTTCTTGAAGAGCAATACTTGGACAAAACTGAAGGTTTAGGCCATGGGTTCGGTTTGAGAGAATAATTAGCGAATCGAGAAAACTGAGATTTTCGTCGATGTCGCGTCGGACTTTGTTTCATAAGTAACGACAAAAGGGTCGGACAACTTTTGGACACGGCACGCGACCACATGGGAGAGCTCATTGGGCTCGGCCCATGAGATCACATGGCCGGCCCAAAAAGGGCCCATTTTGGGCCCAATAAGCTCAAGTGGCCGGCCACCTTGGTGGGTCCAAGGGTGGGGGCCACACACACCATGCTTGGTTGGTGATTGTTGATTAAGAGGTGAGTGATTTAAGGGGTATGGGTCATGACACCTTTAAACCCATACTTTCACTTTTTGACCCATGCTTATGAGTTGATGAAGTAGAAAAGATCAAGACAATTAATTCACTCACTCTCATCCTCACTTTCTCTCTTCCACACCCTCCTCTCTCCTCTCTTTGCTCTCTTGTTCTTCACATATAAGTTCTAGTAGGCTTTTTTTGTGAAGAATCTTAAGGATCATCCTCTTGGTGTGGACATGCTCTAGAGAAGAAGATCATATAGTTCTTCTTTCTTGATTCAACAAAGACTAAAAGCAAAAATGGAGAAACTCTCCAGATTGTCCAGTTCCGGCGACCAACATTGTGTGAGCCATAGCAGCTTCGTCCGAGCTCCGATTGACCTGAAACTGGCGGCGTTAGAAGGATAAGTCAAAAGGCTACAACTTCTATGAAATACTGATTTTCCAAAAGAGCGCTGTTTTGAGAGATACAAGACCGAGAAGATGACTGGTCCGCAGAGTCTGTCCAGCGAGATGAGAAAAATCTTTTGCTCCAGACGGAGGTCTTCTCGTCCGAACTGGGTTCGGAGCAAAATACAAAAGATGTAGAGAATTGGCTGAGATTTAATCTCCAAAGAGAACCGAAGTAATTGGAGATCTTTAAAGTCTCGGTTTTCTGCTGGGCAGATTCTGGTAAAATCCGAAAACTCGATTTCCTAAGGATCTAACTTGGTAATCGATCTTGCGCAGGTTCGGGGCGGTTTGTAGGTTGCTTCCGCTGCAATGAACGTGATTAGGATGACCTGAAACCCAACATGCACAAGATCCTAGAAGGTTTTCCCGGTTAAATTGATTTTCCGTTGCGCCTATAACCCGAGATTCCCCAACAACTTGATGAGATGGACTGAGAGGAAATGCATGGACATGCTATTGATACTAGGTATCGTTTCTCAGTCATCTTGGAGATCATAGAACAATGATTGATTAGATAAGAATGATAGCTCTATGCCTTATAATCAATCTGGATATCTATGACAAAGGGATAGCGTTATAGACGACGTAAGGTTAAGTCGAATTGTCGATCATCATTTACGTTGGGTAATCATCATGTCTTACTAGAGACCACTTATGATGGATGGGTGAAGTTGGACTTCACGCCGATCCGCCAATGGGGCACGCGCATATAGGGTCACACGCAATCGGTTAGGACCGGAGGCAATTATGGAAAAGGTAGAAGAGTAGAAAAGGGAGGCCTTAGGCTGTGGGCCAAAATTGGATTTTGGGCCACGGGCCCAAGAAAATGGGCCAAGGGCCCATTAGGGGCCCTAAACGCACCCTATGGTTCCCTCTCTTATGAGGGAGCCGGCCCTAGGGTGTGGTCCCCCCCCCCCCAATTTTGGGGTGTGGTCCCCCTTTTGCTTTTGGGCACATGGGTGTGGTCTCCCCTCTTTTTGGGGACTTTCTTGTAATTTTTTCCAATTACTAGAAGGATCCCTAGAGCCTCTCAATCTCTATAAATAGAGGCTCTCCCCTCTTGTTTTGTGCATCTTGAAACATTAGGGAACCTCTGCTAAAATTTCTCGGGAATCTCCAGTTTGTACAAGTAGGCATTTGGAGATACGTATTACAAACCTTCTAGCTCGCGTGGATTACCTATAGAATGCTAGCCTTGTGGGGATAGCTTGGAGACAATCCTCTTGATTCTCTACACTTTCTTGTTCATCATATTGCTAGAGAGGTAGGAATTTCGAAATCTCTACTCTCTTTCCATGCTTCTTCTCCTACATCTTTTCTAGTTCAAATGCAAGTCGATCCATGTTTGGGGTGATATAAATTTTTTATTTTTAATGCTTCCGCTATTCTTGTATGATTATATTATTCCCCAACAATTGTGTAGCATAGATGATGTCATGAGCATACTCATATATCGTAGTTTTTCATTGTGTCCTTAGAGCAAGGTGTTGCTACGTTTAAGTGTTGGCATAATTTTTTAGCGCAAAAGTAAGAAGTCAGTACAACAAGTTACATGACATGTGGAGTGACTTGTTACGATCCAGATTAGGAAAGATCTGAAGCTTTCCTATTTCGACAAAGCTTGGAGTAAAAGAAGAAAGACGCCACGAAGACTTGGAGCGCAAGAAAGTGACGTCGATAAGCCATGCGACTTCCAGCTGGCAGTAACACGTCAGCAATAGGCGGCAACTCTACTTGCCTGATTTATTCAGGAAGTCAGAACATGCAAGACGACTTCGAGCTGTCATGGAAGGCGGCAACGACTTGCCTGATTTAGTCAGGAAGTCTGAAACTTCCTGTTCCTGGTCCGAGAAGGATTAGGAATGTGAGCTGCTATAAAAAGCCTTAGGCTTCCCATTAGCAGATCATCCGTTCTTGTTCTAATAATTGCAAGATTTCTCAGAGCTCTTAACCGTGCACCATTGGCGTGTTGAGTGGCTGATTAAGATTCGCTAGAACGGTCTTTGCTCCGATCAAACATTAAGTCGCGAAGACTAAGTGCTTGATCGGTTAGGGTTTTTGCATGTGATTAAAGATTCACAACTCCGTCAAAGAAGACTACGACACCGAGCATAGGCTTGCTCGAAGGGTGGAATTGAGAGGATCTCAATGACAGGGGGAGAGGCCCTTGGTCGATGTTGTTCACGGTGAGATCTATTGTAGCTTAGGACAATAGCTTGTGTGATAGCTAGTTGGTGCTTGAAGTTGTACTATTGACTACCTAATAGTGAAAACCTTTCCACTGGCAAAGTGCCCCCAGACGTAGGTGCGGAGTCACCGAACTGGGTAATCATCTCTGGTGTCGTTATTATTATCTGTTTACTGTTTAAACTTACGGTTTACGTTTTAGGCAAGTAGTCGATACACAAGTTACGACTTTGTGTTCGACTTCTTGACTCGGCTACGATTCAGAATTTTAATTGGTATCAAAGGAGGCAGCTTTTTCTTTGAAGTGATTTTCTTGCAAAATTTCTGAATAGCCAATATGGACTCAAAGGAAGGAGGTTCAGTAAATCGACCACCAGTACTCGACGGAACAAACTATGGGTACTGGAAAGCACGGATGTGTGCCTTCTTGAAGTCCCTCGACAGCAAAACCTGGAAGTCTGTCATCAATGGATTGGAGGAACCTCACTATGCTGATGCTCATGGAAATCAAACTAGTATCAAACCAGAAAAAGAGTGGAGCGCGGAAGAAGATGAAGCCGCCCTAGGTAATTCTCGTGCACTCAATTCTATTTTTAATGGAGTAGACAAGAATGTGTTTCGACTCATCAACACATGCACAAGTGCCAAAATTGCCTGGGACACTCTTGTTGTTGCTTACGAGAGTACTTCCAAAGTCAAAGAGCAGAAGTTACAGTACCTCACGACCAACTTTGAGGCCCTGACCATGAATGAAGACGAAACTATTGCGGAGTTTAATGTGCGCATCAAGGATCTGGCCAATGAATCATATTCACTTGGCAAGCCTATGACCGATGAAGATTTGGTCAGAAAAACGCTGAGAGCCCTAAGTCCCAGATTCAAGATGAAGATTACCGTCATATAAGAAGTCCATGATTTGAAGACACTGAAGTTTGATGAACTCATGGGATCTTTAATGACCTTCGAGCTCTCCTTACCTCTTATCGAGAAAAAACATAAAAGTGTGGCTTTCAAGAGTTCTACCCAAAAGCAGAAGAACTTGACGCACTCTGATTCGGATAGTGACATTGAGGAAACTATCGCTATGCTGGCCAAAAACTACAATAAAGTCATGAAAAGATTTAGCCATATGACAGGAAGGAATGTCACCCGAGAAGTCAGAGACAAGCCGCATCAAAAGTTCCAGAAGCTCGAAAAGACAAATAGCGATGGAAGACGAGGAGAACGATCAGGAAAAGGAGTCCAGTGCTTTGAATGTGAAGGGTATGGGCACATGCAAAAAGAATGTCCTAACTTCGTATAGAAACAGAAGAAGGGATTCAATGCCTCTCTAACTGACGATGAAAATGAGGAAGACAGTGACATTGAGCATACAAGTAACTATATTGCTTTTACTTCCTCCACAATAGAGCAACCTTCCGAGAATTCAAAGAAGTATGACTCTAATGATGAGCTATCCGATGAGACTCTCAACAATGCATACCACTGTTTCCAATGAGCTATCTGACCGGTATGTCAAGTGGCTTGAAGACTCTCAGGTAATCGAAAAACAAAATGCTCTCATTCTTTCTCTTAATGAAGACAAGTCACGACTTCTGGAAACCACTGTTGATCTCAAAAAGGAAGTTGCTCGGTTAAAAGGAGAGTTAGAACAGGTCACCAAATCTGTAAAGATGATGAATCCAAGCACTGACACCCTAGACCAAATTCTCTCGATCGGAAAACCAGCCAGAAATATGGAAGGTCTTGGATATTCAAAAGAAGCCTCATCATCGCACACCGTCTTCATCCCTCAGAAGGTTGTCCCCCAGAAGCCGCGTAAGAAGTCTCCTGACTTCACGACTGACCAAGCAACCAAACAGCCTCTTACTGTGGCCGCTTCAAAGATGCAAAACAAAAGACATAACTGGGTATGTCACCACTGTGGACGAAGAGAACATATTCGACCTTTCTGCTATCAGCTATATGGGAGGAGCTTTGTCAAGAAAAGGACCACCATCAAGAAAGCACAACCACGTAAGGAATGGCGAGTTAAAGAGGTAAACTATCGAACTAATATCGCGTACACCGCTCTAAAGGCTTCAACCAGCAACGATTGGTACTTTGATAGTGGATCCTCTCGACATATGACTGGTAATAGCTCATTCTTGGTCACTTTAATACCTTGCACAAATAGTTTCGTCACTTTTGGAGATGGAATAAAAGCTAGAGTACTCAGGAAAGGAAAACTCAACCTTCCTAACTCACCATGTCTGAAAGAGGCTCTACTGGTAGAAGGTCTTACAACCAACCTCATCAGCATAAGTCAAATATGTGATTTAAATTTGGATGTCAACTTCACTCGTGACAAGTGCTCGGTCAAAGACGAACAGCAGAAGGAAGTCATGACAGGCCACAGGTCCCTTGATAACTGTTATCTATGGTCTCCAACAGTCACAACCTTGCCAACCAAGTGCCTTTTATCCAAATCTCAAGAGACAAAGCTATGGCATCAAAAACTTGGTCACATCAATTTGAGGAGCATGCAAAAGATTCTCTCTGAAAAGGCATCATTGGAGTTCCCAACCTCAAGATTATTGAAGGAAAAATCTGTGGAGAATGCCAGATTGGGAAACAAGTCAAGACGTCACACAAGAAGGTACAACATCTTACTACTTCTCGTGTTCTAGAACTTCTTCATGTTGACCTTATGGGACCTATGCAAGTAGAAAGTCTAGGAGGGAAGAAGTACATATTTGTCTATGTAGGCGACTTCTCGAGGTACACTTGGGTAGACTTTATTCGAGAAAAATCAGACACCTTCTCAGTCTTTGAAGCCCTATGTCGGAGAGTTCAACGAGAAAAGGGAGAAGTCATTGGAAAAGTCGTCCGACTTCGAAGCGATCATGGAAAGGAGTTTGAAAACATCAGCTTCGCAAATTTTTGTGATGCTGAAGGAATTGCACACGAATTTTCTGCTCCCATCACTCCTCAGCAAAACGGGATCGTTGAAAGAAAAAATCGCACACTTCAAGAAATGGCAAGAGTCATGATGTTAGCCAAAGACATCCCGCAGCACTTCTGGGCTGAAGCTTTGAATACGGCGTGCCATATTCATAATAGAGTGACACTCCGCCCTGGAACTTCGCTTACTCTTTATGAAATATGGAGGGGGGGGGGGGAAGCCGAATGTCAAATATTTCCATGTCTTTTGATCGATCTGCTACATACTTGCAGATAGGGAACCTCGACGCAAACTTGATCCTAAGAGCGACGAAGGCATCTTCCTCGGATACTTCAGAAATAGTCGGGCTTTTCGTGTATTCAAAAATTGCACCCGGACTATCATGGAATCCATCAATGTCGTGATCAATGACAGTAACGAGCAACCCAGTGACGAGGACAAAGAAGTCCTAAATCTCTCAGGAGAAGTCAGACCAGAAGTCAGGGGAGAAGTCAGACCGGAAGTCAGAAGCGAAGAGCGCAGCAAAGAATCCGAAGACGAAAGCCCAATCATCCCGGACAAAGCAGCATCTCCTATAGTACAGAGAGCTCCGTCAAGAAGAATTCAGAAGTATCATCCACCCCAGGATGTGATAGGAGACATAAATGAGGGAGTGCAGACTCGACAAAAGGCATCTCTAGACTACAAAGAGATGATAGGTAACATTTGCTTTATTTCCAAAATTGAGCCAAAGAATATACAAGAAGCCATCAATGATGAGTACTGGGTCTGCGTCAGGCAAGAAGAATTGGTACAATTTGCAAGGAATGAAGTTTGGGAATTAGTACCCAAGCCTGACAATGTCAATGTCATCGGGACAAAGTGGATATTCAAAAACAAGTCTGACGAGCAAGGAAACATCACTCGAAACAAAGCAAGACTGGTGGATCAAGGGTACACACAAGTAGAAGGAGTCGACTTCGAAGAAACCTTTGCTCCGGTAGCCAGACTAGAAGCCATACGACTTCTTCTCGCCATAGCATGCCATCTACGGTCCAAACTCTATCAGATGGATGTAAAGAGTGCCTTCCTTAATGGAAATCTGAACGAAGAAGTCTATGTAGCCCAACCAAAGGGATTCGAAAACCATGACTCTCCTCACCATGTCTACAACCTAAAGAAAGCTCTCTACGGACTCAAACAAGCTCCACGAGCATGGTATGAACGTCTTACCCAATTCCTTGTTCAGAATGGTTATATTCGAGGGGGAGTAGACAAAACTCTCTTTGTGAAGAAGGAAGGAAGGGACATCATGATCGCTCAAATATATGTCGACGACATTGTATTTGGAGGAAAGTCAGACAAGATGGTGGAACGTTTCGTCCAACATATGCAGTCTGAATTTGAGATGAGTATGGTCGGTGAGCTCACATACTTTCTAGGCTTCCAGAACAAACAGATGTCAGATGGAATTTTTATCTCCCAAAGCAAATATGCAAAGAACATTGTCAAGAAGTTCGGGTTAGAAAAGGCCTCACACAAGAGAACTCCTATTGCCACACATGACAAATGCACAAAGGACGAGATCGGAAAATCAGTTGATCAAAGCCTCTACCGAAGCATAATAGGAAGTCTTCTCTATCTAACAGCAATTCGACCCGACATCACTTACTCCGTGGGAGTCTGTGCTCGATATCAAGCCAATCCAAAAGTCAGTCACTTGGCTCATGCCAAGAGGATCATAAGGTACATCTCGGGAACCTCTGAATTGGGTTTGCTATATTCCTTTGATACCTCTCCTACTCTTGTTGGATATTGTGATGCTGACTGGGCGGGAAGCACACCAGATCGAAGAAGTACCTCTGGAGGTTGTTTCTACCTGGGGAACAATCTTGTATCATGGTTCAGCAAAAAGCAAAATTGTATTGCTTTGTCTATTGCTGAGTCCGAATATATTGCAGCCGGAAGTAGCTGTACTCAGCTTCTTTAGATGAAACAAATGTTGGCAGAGTATGGAGTCAAGCAAGAAGTCATGACTTTGTTCTGTGACAACATCAGTGCTATCAATATCTCGAAAAACCCAGTGCAACACAGCAAAACAAAGCATATTGACATCAGGCACCACTTTATTCGAGAGCTTGTAGAAGACAAGAAGATAAAGCTCGAGTATTTACCCATTGAGAAACAAGTCGCTGACATCTTTACAAAAGCATTAGATGCTAACAGGTTTCAAAGTCTTGAGGTCATCCCTTGGACTTTCCTGTCTGGAGTAACCAGAAGTCAAGACAAAAGAGAGGGAGTTTTTGAGTGAATTTTTACTCTCTCTATCTGGACCAGCCAGGGTCCACAAAATCTAGCCGGGCCCAAATCTCATTATCAGAAGCCCAGTTGGAATTATTTGTTTAAAAATTCAAAAAGGGGAATGATTGAAAAACTGACGACAAACCAATCGGCTCTCAACCCCCTTCAACTTCCGCAGAAAAAGCATGCACAATCCTCTCCATCTTCCCAAAACCGCTAGGGCACCTCGAAAAGGCTAAAACAAATCTACAACTGTAAGATTTTGCTCTTCTCTTCCAAACCAAAACCGATCAAGCAAATGATTGGAACTAGGAGCAGGCGCATACCATCTGCCTCCAAATTACGAGCAAAGATGAGGGTAAAGATGATCGCTCGAAAGTTATCAGCCTCAAAATCCTCGACAAACAAACATGGAGTAAGGATTCGAGGAGGAAAAATCTCAGGGGAAAGTTCGGCAGTACCTCAAGGAGTAACGATCTCACCTCCAACTATCACACCAGTAGAAACAACTCCCGTCGTTGAGAAAGACGACCATTTATCCGAATCTGCGAACATAGAAGAGGAAGTCTCTCTCTCTCTACTCCGACCCCGACACAAGGTAAACCTGCTATCCTCTCTGATGTAAACACTGTAGATGAAAGCCTGCCTGAAGAAGTTCTAGGAACCCTTGTTCCTGAAATTCATGGTACTAGCACCAAGGACCAATCCAGCCCCTCTAAATCGACACCAGCGCCAGATAAATCCCCTCTAAACGAGGACTTACAGAAAGAAGGAAGTTCCCATGTCGCCCCGGACAGTGATTCAGGGCTTAATGAAGATCCGGAAGCTATTCTAGAAGTCACTCGACCTATAGAGGAACTTGTTAACATCGAAGAAATAGTCGCCACTGAGACTATGAAAAAGGAAGCAACTCAAGAAGACAAAACATCTCTTGAAAAGTCTGTGCCCAAAGGGCTTAAGCGAAGAAAACAACCAACGAGGAAGCTAATCGATGAAGAAGAAGAACCTCAAATACCAAGGAGATTGACCCCAAAGAGGAAAACCACAGAGAAAGGAGGAGCATCTGCTTCCAAACAACAGAAGAAGTCTAGAAGGAAGTCACTAACCTCTGTAGCGACCTCTGCTCCAGAAGAAGAGGAATCTGAAGAAGAAGACACCCGCATTATACTACCACGGGTCAAAAAGGCAATGGGAGGGCAGAAACTCCCCAAGAATGTTCCTAAAGCTCCTACGGATAATGTCTCATTCCACTCTGTAGACAATGCGGTTAAATGGCAGTATGTATACCAGCGCAATATCTATCCAGAAAGAGAGCTCTCCACAGAAGCGCAGGGGATAAACTCAATCCTGGAACTTCTCCAAAGAGCAGGTCTGACCAATACGGTCATAAACATCGGGTCATTCTACCCAGCGTTGGTCAAAGAGTTTATTGTCAACCTCTCAAGTGAGTTAGATGACCCGGAAGATGCAGAGTACAGGAAAGTATTCGTTCGGGGAGAATGCTTCGAAATATTTGCCGCAACTATCAATGCTTATCTTGGCAGAGAAGACCCAGAAGTCACTCCAGAAGTCCCGCACTTGAACAAAGTAGCGGTTGAGATCACTGGAGGATGGAAGAAGGTCTGGCCCGTCAAAGACACTATTGCGGCTACTGAGCTTACTGCCAAATACTCAATTCTCTACCGCATTGGCTTGGCGAATTCGGCGCCTTCTACACACGGGTCGAGCATCAAAACCGAATTGGCTAAACTCATATACCAAATAGGTACGCAATCTTCTCTTGATTTCGACTCATATGTCATTGAACATCTAGTCAAGCATGCCAAATCATGCGCTGTCAAGCTTCCTATCGGGTTTCCTTCATTGATCACCGGTCTCCTTCTCCAACAATGTCCCCACATTGTTCGAGAGACAGATTTTTCGGGTAAGAAGCCACTGCCCCTTGCTATCAGCCTCAAGAACTTCGAAGGCAAGCATATAAGGGACCTCGCACCTCCTATGGCCAAAGCATCAGAAGCTGGTTCAAGCTCCCGACCTTCAGGACCACTTGGCACTAGGATGGAGGAAGAGTTGGTGGAGATGATCAATGATCTGGAGAAGTCAATTGCTATGCTATCAACCCGCAAAGTCGCCTGTGAAGCTCTTCTCAATGACCTCCGCTCTGCACCTGTCGCTGAAGATAATGTTGATGACTCCAACTCGTTTTAAGTATTTCTCTGATTCACTCTGAAAAACTTGTTCCAAACACACTCTTAAATCCTCGGGGTATGTCCGAGTTACTTTTCTGCACACTATGACACTTGTTTTATTTGCTCATGTTTGAGCTGGATATTTTGCTCATGTTTGAGCTGTTTATTTTGCTCATGGTGTGAGCTGGTTTTTACCTTGTTGTTTAGTCAAATTTCATTGTATGATTGCCTTTGGCAATATTGTTAGACAAACAAGGGGAGATAGTTAGGCTACACCAGAAGTTACGCCAGAAGTTGCCAGAAGTTACGCCAGAAAGTCGCACCAGAAGCTGCGTGCAGAAGTCGCGCCAGAAGCCGCTCCAGAAGATAAACCAGAAAGACGCACAAGAAGTCGCATCAGAAGTCACATACTTGCTGTGTGCGTAACTGTCTCAAGGTGACGATGTACCTGAAATGTGTTTTAAGTCACATCACTTGCTGTGCGTAACTGCCATAAGATAACTCACTTGTTGTGCGTAACTGCCACAAGGTGACGATGTGCTTAAAAATGTGTTTGCCTAAAAAATTGCCAAAGGGGGAGATTGTTGCTACGTTTAAGTGTTGGCATAATTTTTTAGCGCAAAAGTAAGAAGTCAGTACAACAAGTTACATGACATGTGGAGCGACTTGTTACGATCCAGATTAGGAAAGATCTGAAACTTTTCTATTTCGACGAAGCTTGGAGTAAAAGAAGAAAGACGCCACGAAGACTTGGAGCGCAAGAAAGTGACGTCAACAAGCCAGGCGACTTCCAGCTGGCAGTAACACGTCAGCAATAGGCGGCAACTCTACTTGCCTGATTTATTCAGGAAGTCAGAACAGGCAAGACGACTTCCAGCTGTCATGGAAGGCGGCAACGACTTGCCTGATTTAGTCAGGAAGTCTGAAACTTCCTATTCCTGGTACGAGAAGGATTAGGAATGTGAGCTGCTATAAAAAGCCTTAGGCTTCCCATTAGCAGATCATCCGTTCTTGTTCTAATAATTGCAAGATTTCTCAGAGCTCTTAACCGTGCACCATTGGCGTGTTGACAGGCTGATTAAGATTCGCTAGAACGGTCTTTGCTCCGATCAAACATTAAGTCGCGAAGACTAAGTGCTTGATCGGTTAGGGTTTTTGCTTGTGATTGAAGATTCACAACTCCGTCAAAGAAGACTACGACACCGAGCATAGGCTTGCTCGAAGGGTGGAATTGAGAGGATCTCAAAGACAGGGGGAGAGGCCCTTGGTCGAGGTTGTTCACGGTGAGATCTATAGTAGCTTAGGACAATAGCTTGTGTGATAGCTAGTTGGTGCTTGAAGTTGTACTATTGACTACCTAATAGTGAAAACCTTTCCATTGGCAAAGTGCCCCCAGACGTAGGTGCGGAGTCACCGAACTGGGTAATCATCTCTGGTGTCGTTATTATTATCTGTTTACTGATTAAACTTACGGTTTACGTTTTAGGCAAGTAGTCGATACACAAGTTACGACTTTGTGTTCGACTTCTTGACTTGGCTAAGATTCAGAATTTCATAAGGAGTCTTTGCAGTTATTATGTAGTCAGTACCTGAGTTTGACGTTGCCAAACGTTATCTGTAAAAGGGTAATCATAAGGGTTGTGATTGGCTCAGTTATGGACTACATAAGTGAACACAAAAGACAGCTAAGAGATTTGTCCCTCATACTCCGTATGGGAATGATATCTGTTTGGCCCACTTAATGAGAATGACTGAAAGGAAATGTATGGCCATGCTATTGATACGCGGTATCAGGTTTTCAGTCATCTCACAGATCAAGAAACGGTGATTGATTAAATAAGGATGACGGCTCTATGCCTTATAATCAATTTTGATATCTTGTGATAAAAGGATAGTGACATGAACGATATGAGGTTAAATCAAATTATCGATAATCATGAACGTTTGGTAATCATAATGTCTTACTAGAGGCCGCTTATGATGGAAAGGGAAAAATAGTAATTTTGTGTTAATCTGCCAACGGGTCGTGAGCCTAGAGGGTCACACACTTTATGCAATGTATATAGCAAAACAGATTTCGAAAGTCCGAATAAGAGAAATATAAGAATTGGGAAAAATTCACCTTCCGGTTTAGTTAATCTGGAACGGTTCAGACATGTCTAACTTGTAAACCAGACGGTTAAGGAAATTATTCTAAATGACTTTTTGGCTGATATAATTAAACCAATTAACTATAATCTAAGGCTTAATGGACTTTAAAATTTTAATTAAATGAGTTTAATAGATTGGGTTTTAGGCCCTTTTAAGTTTTATAATTTTAATTAATTATTAAAATAAAATAAAGGGGGAATGAATCAAATTACGTTAACCTAATTCATCCCCCCCCCCCGGTAGCCGAATCCCTCCCCTCTTTTTCTCCATTTTTCGATTTTTTCTTCACAAGCAAAGTCTAGTAATTTCACCCAGGTCGACGCCGAGGCAGACCACGTTGAGCCCTCGGGTCGACCATAGGATGCCATCGGGCCGACCATGGTCGACGCCCAGGCTGACCAGGTCGGGCAGCTCGGGTGCCCACGATCGCCCACGGGAGATTATGGTCGGGCCGAGGTTGTCCGGTCAGTCTCGGGGCACGGGCCGGTCAACTCTAGACCGTGGACCGTGACGGCTCCCGAGAAACTTATGAAACCCTAAAATTATTTCATATCCGGTTCGGTTTCAATAAATTGGGGAAAATCGGTTCAATTTTAAAATCAATTAAAATCGTCTGGTTTCGATAAACCGAATTTTTTCCACAGTTAAGAAAGATAAAATTGGAATTAATTTTGTTGGTTGATAACATATTGTTTTCTACATAATGCATAGCTAAGCCCGTCTAGAATTGTTTAATTGTTTATTTAATTTCAAGTTTTTGCAACTTGTGTAGTTGCTGGAGCTTTTGGTTTGTAAATTAAATACGACCAGCGTGTCATTTTTTATTTGTAATTATTTATTTTATATGTAGTTACGAGGAACGACACAAGAGACAAGTCAAGAGGGAGACTTGGAGTTAAGAGGAGCCTCGAAGCCAATTTGAGTCCAAAAGGATGAAGTAAGAACGAATTAATCCATAGAATGTATCTTAAACTATCACTCACATGCGAATATTAAAACCGGAAATTAATCACCTTTGCATGTGATATCGACTTGGATTCTATTTGCATCGAATGTAGTTGATGATTCCAATTAAGATTGTATCGAATAGAATCAGAGATTTAAAAACACAATTTCGCAAATAATTTCAAGTTATGCGAGATACCATCCAAGTCTTCGAGCCTGCGAGTGGTTGTGCCTCCGCTCAGCACTCATAGGGGAAAAGGGACGGATGAGTTGGGCAGTTTGATGTGGGTGCGTGCGCCTCCGCGTAGTAGCCACATTAAAACTGGGCCATAGTCGAGATTTGGTAGACTTGTCTACGATTGTCAGCAAGGGAGGACCTAGGTTATCAGATAGAGTGTGTTGAGTACATTTTATGTACAAACCCTAGCCATAAATTACATGGAATGTAATTAGATGAGTTATCCTACCTTGGTAGCTTGGTTGGAGCAGTGAGCATTCGTTCACTTCAATCGAGTGTTTGCAAGGATCGTGGTTCAGATTCTAAAAGTTTTTAGGATCAAACAGTTGTTACAAGGGGAAATTGGAGGTCACTACCATGTACTATGCAACTTTTGCATGTCACTACCCTCTACTTTTTTTAGTTGCATGTCACCATTGTAAAGTTTCATTTAGTTGCATCGTCCATCACAGAGTTAAGTTTGATGTAAAAAGTCCATAATACCCCTATATTAAAAAAATTCAAAAACTAAAATATATATCTTTTGAAAATTTTTTTAATAAATAAATAATAAAACACAAATTTCAAAATTATTTTTTTATAAAAAAATGGTTTTCCAAAAATATATTAAAAATAAAAAACCACGTTTAACAAAGCTTTTTTATTTTTATTATGTATTTTTAAAACTATTATTTTAAAAAAAGTTAATATTCAAATCAGAATTTTTATTATTTATTCCATAATAAATTTTTTAAAAAATAACTTAAGCAAATGATTGTTTTCATTTTTTAAATATAAGGGTATTTTATTCATTTAATAAATTTTGAAACTGAAATATTTAAATAAATAAAATACCCTTGTATTTAGAAAATGAAAAAAAAATTATTTACTTAACTATTTTTTAAAAAAAAATTTATGTCATAAATAATAAAAAACTGATTTGAATATTATTTCTAAGAAAATAATAATTTTTATAAAAATATTAAAAATAAAAAACCACTTTTAACAACGTTTTTTTATTTTTAATATTTTTTTGAAAAAATAATATTTAAATCAGTGTTTTAATATTTATCTAATAAAAAATATTTTTTAAAAAAAAAGTTCAAAAGATATTTTTTAAAATTTTTGAATTTTTTTTAATATAGAGGTGTTATGAACTTTTTACATCAAACTTAATTCTGTGATGGACGGTGCAATTAAAGGAAACCTTACAGTAGTGACATGCAACTAAAACAAGTAGAGGGTAGTGACATGGAAAAGTTGCATAGTACAGTTGAATGACCTGCTATTTCCCGTTGTTTTTAATCTCGATCTCCAACTTGAATTTAAACAAATATTGATTAAATTTAATTTTCTTTGTGTAGATCTCAATGGCAAACACAACCCAAATTAATAGTAGCGTATTGAGAGTCCTAATCGAAAAGGACAGGCTCAATGGCGTGAATTACTTTGATTGTGACAGAAACTTGAGATTCGTTCTCAAGCATGAACGCAAGGTATATATCCTTACCGAGAACCCACCTGCTGAGCCAGCGATGAACGCTCCTAGGGCACTGAGAGATGCATATCAGAAGTATCTCATGATAGCATTTTTGTGCCCTAGTCCAATTGCTAGTAGTCTATAAATGTGTATGTATATTAATCATCGTTTGTAATAAATAAAACGGCTTTATATTACTTATGTGTTGAAGTAATATGTTAAGCATGATCTGATTTATGACCACTAAAGTAGTAGAACCATAAATCTGTACGGATCACACTTAACGAGTCCCTGGTAAATATACGCTTCAATCGAAGCGACCAGTATGAGGATGGTTCTCAATGATGTAGTTATGCTTATCATATGGATGTGGGATCCCGGAATCATATCATAGATATCATGGGGTGATTGATATCGGACAACCCGCTTTGAATAGAGTTTCATAGATTAATCCATGAACATATTCAAATGCGATAGCTTGTCACGATATCCTTAGACCAAGGAAACTTTGTGATCGCTATGCGGTCGATCTACGGCTTTAAATCTGTACGGATCACACTTAACGAGTCCCTAGATTAATCAGTGATACGGGTTATCCGTTCTCAGCCATCTCACATATCAAGTAACAATGATTGATTAAACAATGATGACGACTCTATGCCTTGTGATCAATCGGGATGTCAAGAGATAATAGGATAGTGACTTGTACGCACAAGGTTAAATCGAATCATCGATCATCATGCACCTTGGGTAATCATAATGTCTTACTAGAGACCACTTATGATGGATCGGGCAAGAGAGATCTCTTGCGCCGATCTGCCAACGGTGGCATGAGCCTGAAGGGTCACACACATACAATATGGATAACTTGAGACAAGGAAACATTAACGTTTCTTGAGGAGCAAGACATGGAAATAAATGAAGGTTTTGGGCCATGGGTTCGGTTTGTGAAAATAATTAGCGAATCGAGAAAACTGAGTTTTTCGGTCGATGTCGCGTCGGACTTTGTTTGATAAGTAACGACCAAAAGGGTCGGTATATTTTAGACACGGCACACGACCGCATGGGCGAGCCCATTCGGCTCGACTCATGAGGTCACCAAGCCGGCCCAACAAAGGCCCAACAAGGGCCCAAAAGCCTCTTATGGCCGGCCACAATGGTGGGTCCACTTGTGAGGGCCACACACCATGCTTAGTTGGTGTTGTCAATTAAGAGGAGAGTGATTTAAGAGGATTAGGTGATAACTTGCCTTTAACCCATGCTTTCATCATTTGTTACTTTAATTACCCATGTCTTATGAGTTGATAAAGTAGACAAGTGACAAAATAATTCACTCACTCTCTCTTCTCACCTAGCTTGGCCGGCCACTCCACTCTCTCCTCTCTCTTTACTCTCTTGTTCTTCACATATTAGTTCTAGTAGGCTAATAGTGAAGGATCTTAAGGATCATCCTCTTGGTGTGGACTAGAGAAGCAGATCATCAAGTTCTTCTTTCTTGATTCAACAAAGACTAAAAGGTAAATTCTTATGGAATAGATTTTGCCTTGAGATTGAATGGTTCATGTTCTTGGACGGTTTTTGAAGTTCCTTTTGTTTATGCTTCCGCTATCTCGATGATCTTGAACGCTCCAAAACCCTACATCTCAGTGACCAGATTGACATGTCATGCATAATGTTGGGCAGCATGGAGCCTAAGCTGCAGAAGCAATTAATGGACTTGTCGGAGAACCAAGTTGCTTTGATGGCAGAAATCAAATAAATGTTCAAGGAGAAGGCTCATATGGAAAGATATGAGACTCTCAGGGAACTTCTCTCCTGCAAGCTTAAGGCTGGAACCTCTGTTAGTCTCCATGTCTTGAAGATGAAGCGTCTTCTAGAACACTTGACAAGACTCGGTCTTGCTGTTCAAAAGGAAATGGATGCGGACATTGTGCTGCAGTGATTTCCTGATGCATATGGTGATTTTGTAATGAATTACAATATGCATGACATGAACAAGTCTGTAACAAAGCTTCATGGGATGCTTGTGATCGTTGAAAAAAATCTCAAGGGTAAGACCAAGGAGGTTCTTATGATCAACAAGAAGGCCAGCTTCAAGAAAGTTGGGACGAGTAAGGATAAAGCTCCTATGCACCTTGCAGAGCAGATTAGACAACCTAAGGGTCCAAAGATTCAAGCAACTCCCAAGGCTGCTGTGAAGGCTAAGGAAAAGGTGGATGTCTGCTGTCACTACAATGAGTCAGAGCACTGGAAGAGGGATTGCAAGCAATACAAAGATTATCTGAAGAAGAGTGGGGCTTCCACGTCTTCAGGTATTTACGTTATTGAGCTTAATCTTAATCTTCCTACTTTTGATTCTGGGGTACTAGATACCGATGTAGGATTTGTGCCCTAGTGCAACACTATTTATGTCCATGTTTATGTAATCATCATTAGTAATGAATAAAATCTGCAATTTTATTACTAACGTGTTGTAGTAATAAGTTAAATATAATTCGATCTACATCATTGAGTGTATCATCACTAATATGAGAACTGTATATCTGTTTGAATTATTCTTAATGGGTCCCTGGTCAACTTAGGTTCATCAGAGCATATTCAGTAGTCATATATTGTCATTGTATTCTTAGACTGAGGAGTCTTTGTGATCACGGTATAGTCAATATTTGAGTTTGACCTATACCTAACGTTATCTGTGACAGGGTATATAACGGTTATGATTGGCTCAGGGACGGGTGATACGAAAGACGGATAAGGGATTTATCCCTCATACTCTAATATGGGAAAGGTATCCGTTTAGGTCACTTGATAAGAATGACTAAAAGGAAACGCATGTACATGCTTATGATACGGGTATCATTTTTCAGTCATCTCAAATATCAAGAA
Organism: Geranium rotundifolium; assembly: GCA_963920655.1. NCBI lineage: Eukaryota > Viridiplantae > Streptophyta > Magnoliopsida > Geraniales > Geraniaceae > Geranium > Geranium rotundifolium. The sequence continues at coordinate 34,545,987 of OY987311.1, read as the reverse complement.
ACAACGATTAATCAAATAAGGATGCGGATCATATGCCTTATGATTAATCGGGATACCTAGTGATAAAAGGTAAGTTACATGAACGATAGGAGGTTGAATCTAATCACCGATCATCATGTACATTGGGTAATCGTAATGGCTTACAAGAGGCTGGAAAGGGTAAAATGGTAATTTTATGCCGTTCTGCCAACGGGACATGAGCCTAGAGGGTCTCACGCAAAGGATGTACATTTTAGGAAATTCGGGCAGAATTAATTATGGATAATAAAATCGGGTCGTGGCAAAAACCCTAAACGATTTTGGACCACGGAACCGAACCAAACTGAAGCCCATGACGAGCCATAAAAGGCAAGCCTCATGGGCTTCCCATTATGGGCGCGCATAAGGCCTCATGGCCGAACCCCTAATGGGCTTCGGGCGATGAGGCCCAAACTGCCCATAAGTGGGTGGCGGCTAGGGCTAGAAGGGAACAAAACCTATGTGCTGGTTCGTGCTCCCAAAACCCTAGTTATCTCTATAAATAAGAGGCCCCATGAGCTGAAAATAAAAATAAGTTAATATTTCATATTGTTACTCTGCTGGATTTTCTAATTGGGTTTGCTTTCTTTTTGGTAGGAGATTTCGAGCTAGATCTGGATGTCTTGGACATCCGTGTGTGCTTGATAGAGGAAAATACCATCTCATGATTTCCATTTTGCTGATCCGGTTCATACAAAAGGGTAAATCTCCTAACTCATGTACTTTCGGGGCTAGAAACATGTAGATTTTGGCATGATCGTTCCTAGGGAGGATTCAGGGATATTAATTAGTTTTATTCCACTGAAAATCTATGTTTTTACACCCTCCGAATCTCAACATTGGTATCAGAGTGGTTCTTGCTTCAGATCTTGTGGATTTAGCATGATTACATGTTATTTCGGTAATTTTTATTGCATGATTTTTTTTTCATATCTGATTTAATTTTTCTGGGTTTAGAACTTCATGAGAATAATATTTTTGAAAAATAAAATAATGAAATATGGAATTTTTAAAATTATTTGATATTCAGGTCACCGGCCGGGGATTTCAGGCCGCCAAACCGGCGACCTGACGGGCACGCTGTGGAGCGGCGCCGGCCACCGCCGTGGCCACTAGGCACCGGCCAGGTTTGGCCATGGCAGTTGGTGGGAGAGGCGCCGCCGCCTAGGGTTTCCAAACCCAAGGGCACCGACCTCACGGGCCGCGGGCCAATGGGCTTCGGCCCACTAGGGTTTTTGGCCACGGTTCCGATCGTGGCCGCAAACCCTAATTTTCAGAAAATTAAGTATTTAAATTTCTAGATTTAATCGATTTCGATAAACCAAATTTTAAACCAGACAAATTTCGATTAACCGGCTCAATTGGATCTTGGCCAAGATAAAACCGAAATTAGCATGATTCATTGATAACATGCTTGGGTTGATTGGATGATTGGCACAAAATAAGAGCCCTAGACCGTTTAGTGCTTTTAGGGATAATTTCAGGTGGCTACACCTAGATATTGCTGTTTTTCAGGTGGGTGCACCTAGAATTTTTTTTTTCACCTGATTACACCTAAAATGTGCAAAATTTTCACTTTGCACTTTCCGTCTAATTCTGTTAGTTTTTAATGTTTTTTTCATGTGAAATGACTAAAATTCCCTTAAGGGTTAAATGAGTTATTATAATTGAATTGAAAAGATTAAAATGCCCTCATCTATTCTTTTAATTTTCAAACGTATGCCATTGTCTCTCTCTCATTTCATTCATCCTCTCTTCTTCCTCTCTCTCACACTGATATTTACATCAATTTATGGAAAAAAATAAGCTCAAATCAGAAAAGTAAATCTCAAAAGTAAACCAATTTATGTATTAACTAGGATGGTATACATAAATTAATCAAAACAAGCTAAGAACAAAGATAGTGTTCTAAAAATGCCATATAGGTTTACTATTTTATGTGGGCGCTCCCGGAAAAGAAGAGCTAAAAATTGAGACTTGACAACCACTAACCTACAAGCACATTGACACAATCAAGTAAACTAGGCACGTACCCAAAAGATAATAGAGATTTTAATGAAGAAATTGTGGAGTTGGACAAACAAATCTCAGAACAAGAGGTGTTTGGCTATAGATAAAAGTTAGGAAAGTTAAAATTAAAAAATGAAAACCAAAGAAGAACAAAATTAGAACCCTGTGGATATGATGGTGAATAGTACTTCTGGAGAGGCCAAAACTAAATCTTGTGTACACAAACCCAAAACCTGATTTTTTTCCCTTCTCTTTTGCAAGAACATCAAAAGAGATGAACTTAATAGAAAATTAACAAAGAACAGACCATGAAATCACAAAGATGGCTAATGAAATAAAATCAAGGAAGACCCATATTTTAAAAACCCATAGTTTGAGAGAATTATAGCAAACAAATTAAGAAAGAAAAAAAGTGTATCAGATGGAAAGAAACTAGGATGGTATATTATTCTAGTCAATCAATTTATGTATTAACTAGGATGGTATACATAAATTAGTTTTCTTTTGGGATTTAATTTTCTGGTTTGTGCTTATTTTTCCCCATAAATTGATGTGAGAATCGGTGAGAGGGAGAGGGAGAAGAAGAAGAGAGGATGAATGAAATGAGAGAGAGACAATGGCATATGTTTAAAAATGAGAAGAATATGTGAGGGCATTTTAGTCTTTTCAATTAAATTATAATAACTTATTTAACCCTTAAGGGTATTTTAGTCATTTCACACGTCAAAAATGTTAAAAACTAACAGAATTGGACGGAAAGTGAAAAGTGAAAATTTTGCACATCTTAAGCGTAGTCAGGTGGAAAAAAAAATTCTAAGTGTAGTCAGGTGAAAAACAGCTATATCTTGGTGTAGCTACCTGAAATTATCCCTTGCTTTTATTTGCGGTCTGTGAACCGCAGTTTTAAAGGTTATAATTAATTCTGCGCTCTGCGTAGCCGCTATTTAAATTTCATTTTTGTAATTTAATTTAATTCTGGTCTGCAAATTGAGTATGCTTTGTAATTGGACCAAGTGGAGAACGGTGAACCGGAAGGCGGCTAAAGGCGAAAGGTGAACCGATTGGGAATTGGAGGAACCCAAGAGCCGGTGGGAGTGCCCTATGGTTTGGAGCAAGAAGAACTAGAGATAGTCTCTATGATTTCGGTCTTGTAGAACCATATAGGGTGACCAATCGGTTCTCAAATACCATGAGAACCGGAATAGACAAGGGCAAATTATTTTGTGCAAATTTACTTAATGTTTATTAGATATGCATGAGTAGGATTTATGAATGGATGTTTATTTTCATTAAGATGTATGATAGACAACACTCACATGCAAAAAGATAAGATTGGAATTTAATCACCTTTGCATGTAAACCGGTAATTGAGACTTCATTGCACTAGGTGTAGTTGATTCATAATTGTGTTAGACACAATTAAGGAATCTAAACACAGCCGATTCACAAATAATTCAAGTCACGCGAGATACCATCCAAATCTCAACACTCAGACTAGCTCCCAACCTTGTGGATGGGTGCGCCTTCGCGTAGCATTCATAGGGGTGCGGGCTATATGAGTTGGTCCATAGTTGAATTTGGTTGACTTGACTACAATTGTCAGCTAGGGTTGACCTAGGGTATCGGATAGGGTATGTCGTGTACATTTATGTACATACCCTAGCCAGGAATTACACTTGGTGTAATTGGACGGGTGTCCTATCTACATAGCTCGATTGGAGCGGTGAGCCTTCGTTCACTTCAATCGAGTGAATCAGGGGTCTTGGTTCAGATTCTAGATTTTAGAGTCGAATGGTTGTGATTTAATTCGTGATCTTCAACTTAAATTTAAGTAATACTGATTAAAATTACTTTTTGTGTAGATATAAATGGCAAACACAAATGTGAATAGCTCGTTGAGACCCATATTGGATAAGGGCAAGCTCAACGGAGTTAATTTTCTGAACTGGAACAGAAATTTGAGGATAGTCCTCAAACACGAGCGCAATGAGTATGTCCTTGACAATACTATCCTCCGGGAACCAGCATCAGGCTCAAATAGGGGCGTTCGAGATGCTTATCAAAAACATCTCAGTGACTCTATTGATGTAGTCTGCATAATGCTGGGCTGCATGGAGGGTGACCTCCAAGAGCAGTTTATGGAACTTTCACACAATCATTTTGCCATGATGGGAAAAATTAAGAGAATGTTTAAGGAAAAGGCGAGAATCGAAAGGTATAACACCATGAGAAATCTCCTTTCCTGTAAACTAACGGGTGGAAGTCCCATAAGTTCTCATGTCCTTAAGATGAAGGGTCACATCGAGCACCTTACAAGACTAGGTCTTGCTTTGGAGAAAGAGAATGTTACATATATCATTTTGCAATCCCTTCCTCAAGCATATGATAGTTTCATCATGAACTATAATATGCACGATATGGACAAGACTGTCTCAGAGTTGCATAGGATGCTTGTAACTGCCAAGAAGAACATCAAAGGTAAGAAAACCAAGGATGTTCTTATGGTCAACAAGGGGACCAACTTAAAGAAGCATGTCGTGAACAAAGGTAAGGCCCTAACGCACTTGGCCGGCAAGATGAGGGTGCCTGTTGTTCCTAACCCTCCCAAAGCCCCGACGGGCAAAGGGAAGGCTAAAGAGAAATAAGCTGCATGCTTCTATTGTCAAGAAGTTAGGCATTGGAAGAGGGACTGCAAGAAGTTCCAGGATGATCACCGGAAGGGTGGAGGGTCCACGTCTTCATGTATATTATTTATAGAACTTAGTATTTCAACTTCAGATTCTTGGGTATTAGATATCGGTGCAGAATCTCACATTTGTACTAATGTGCAGGTGTTGGCAAATAGGAGAGATTTGGGCAAAGGCGAAGTGGAACAGAGAGTTGGCAATGGAATCAGTGTTGCTGCAACTGCTATAGGCTTCATTAGTTTTAATTTGCCCAGTAGTCTTGTACTTTTTCTATCAAATGTTTACTGTGTACCTACATTTAGTAGGAACATTATTTCGATTTCTTTGTTGTACAAAGAGAGTTTTGAATTTTCAATAAAGAATGGAGATTTCAATATTTATCGAAAAAATATGTATTATTTCGATTATTATATTGAATACTGAAAACTCTTATTCAAGCTCAATCTATAATGTTAATACAAAAAGGTTTAAGTCTGATGACTTAAATCAAACTAATCCGGCATTGTTGCCTTGGTCAAATCAACGAGAAGCGCATCTCAGCACTTCACAAGTGTGGACTTTTAAATCCATTCGAATTCAGATCAATTGAAAGATGCGAGGTTTGTTTGATGGGCAAGATGACAAAAGCGCCCTTCACAGGAAGAGGTGATAGGGCGAGTGACTTATTGGGTTTGATACATACTGATGTATGACTGAAAACTAATACTAAAGTATCACATGCATGTCCATGCTATTCCTTCAGTCATACTCACAAGTAGCCTAAACGAATATCTTTCCCATACCGGAGTATGAGTGATAAATCCCTCAGCCTTCTTTCGAGTTCACTCATGTAATTCATTACCAAGCCAATCAAAGCCCTTATGGCTACCCTCTTACAGGTAACGTTAAGACTAGGTCAAACTTAGAGATTCATTACTTAGTGCACACAAATACTCCTTGGTTTTAGGATATAATGACAAGCTATGATCTGTGAGTATCTCATGACAGTATCTATGTTGCATACTAACCATCGAGTCGTCCAATACAATCGCCCTGATGATATCTATGATATAACTCCGACACTACTTTGCCATGATCAGTAGAGCGTGATCACAAGGAGTTAGTCTCATACTGATCGCTACTTAATGAAGCTTAACTGATCAGGCACACATTAAATGCAATTCTTTCCGATATGTAGTTCTACTATTAGTGATTACACACATAATTATACAGATCAAATCACATCTAATAAATTACTACAACACATTAGTAATTTATGCTGATTTATTTATTTGGAAAGATGATAAAACATTACATATGTAGATCACTTTTATATTGGACTGGGGCATAATTCTAACAGAGATATGGCAGATGGATGTCAAAACCTCTTTTATTAACGGGAATCTGAATGAGGATGTGTACAAGACACCGCTTAAGGGGTTTTGTCGATCCGAAGAATAAAGGAAAGATTTGTAAGCTGCAGAAATCCATTTATCGTTGAAGCAAGTTTCTCGGAGTTGGAATATTTGTTTCAATGAAGATGTGAAGGAATTTGGCTTATCAAGAACGAAAATGAGCCATGCGTTTACAAGAAGGTGAATGGGACTAACATTGTCTTTTTGGTGCTTTATGTCGATGACATATTGGTCATTGGAAACAACATCCTAACCTTGCGAGAAACAAAAGTTTGGTTAGGAAAATATTTCGCAATGAAAGACTTAGGCGAGGCTGCTTATATCTTGGGGATCAAGATATATAGAGATCGTGCCAAGAGAATCTTGGGTCTAAGTCAAGGCACCTACATAGACAAGGTATTGAGAATGTTCTCAATGCAGGACTCCAAGAAAGGAATCCTTCACATGCGTCATGACATAAAGCTTAGCAAGAGTTGGTGTCCTAAGACACCTGATGAGCTGAAAAAGATGAAGGAGATCCCAGATGCTTCGGCTATAGGATCCATAATGTATGCCATGTTATGCACGAGATAGGATGTCTCGTTCGCCCTAAGCTGTACTAATAGATACCAATCTAACCCTGGTAAAGAACACTAGATTGTGTTCAAAGCTATTCTCAAATATTTGAGGAGAACTATGGATGCCTTTATGGTGTACGGAGGAGTAGATGGTGAACTAGCAGTTAGAGGTTATAATGATGCTAGTTTCCAAACAGATTCTGATAACTTTAAAAGTCAATATGAATATATATTCTTATTGAATGGTGGTGCTTTCAGTTGGAAGAGCCGCAAGCAGGACACAATTGCTAACTCTACGATGGAAGCTGAGTACATAGTTGCTTCATCAATGGCTAAGGAGGTTGTATGGATTAGGAACTTTTTGGCTGAACTAGACGTAATGCCAAACCCATCTAGTCCAGTAAGTTTACTATGTGACAACACCGGGGCGATAACACTTGCTAGAGAGCCAAGATCACATGACAAATCCAAGCATATACTCAGGAAGTATCACCTCGTAAGGGAAATAGTTGGAAGGGGTGATGTGGAGATTAGCTTTGTTGCGACAGATGATAATACAGCCGACCCATTGAAGAAGGCTCTCTCACAGCCGAAACATGAGGGTCATGTAAAGTCTATAGGGATAGACTGGGATTTAGTTTGGAACTATGGGCAAATTGAAGATTGTAGGATTTGTGCCCTAGTCCAATATTATTTATGTCTATGTTTATATAATCATCATTAGCAATAAATAAAATCGGCATTTTTATTACTAATGTGTTCTAGTAATAAGTTAAGTATAGTTCAATCTACATCATTGAGTGTACCATCACTAATAGTAGAACTGTAGATCTGTTTCAATTATCCTTAACGGGTCCCTGGTCAACTTAGCTTCATTAGAAGCGACCAGTATGAGGATGCCTCTTCAATGATTACGCTCTACTGATCATTGGCAATGGGATTCCTAGGGTCAGATCGTTTATATCTAACGTTATCTATGATAGGGTAACTATAACAGTTATGATTGGCTTAGGGACGGGTTATATGGGTGATACAAAAGACGGCTAAGGGATTTATCTCTCTTACTCTGATATGGGAAATATATTCGTTTAGGCCACTTGATGAGAATGACTTAAAGGAAACGCATGGCCATGGTTATGATACGGGTATCATTTTTCAGTCATCTCACATATCAAGAAACAACGATTAATCAAAAAAGGATGGTGATCCTATGCCTTATGATTAATCGGGATACCTAGTGATAAAAGGTTAGTGACATGAACGACAAGAGGTTGAATCGGATCACCGATCATCATGCACGTTGGGTAATCATAATGTCTTACTAGAGGCCACTTATCATGGAAAGGGTAAAATGGTAATTTTACGCCGGTATGCAAACGCGACATGAGCCTAGAGGGTCACACGCAAAAGATGTACATTTTAGGAAATCCAGGCAGAATTAATTATAGATAATTAAATCGGGTCGTGTCCAAAACCCTAAACGGTATTGGAAAACTGAATCGAACCAAACCAAACCGGTCCAAAACCCTAGGGTTTTGGGCGGTAGGGTTAGCGGTTAGGTGGCTTAATGAGGCCGAGCCCATGAGGAAATGGTAATTTTACGCCGGTCTACCAACGCGACATGAGCCTAGAGGGTCACACACAGATGATTTACATTTTAGGAAATTCTGGCATAATTAATTATAGATAATTAAATCGGGTCGTGGCCAAAACCCTAAACGGTATTGAACCACAGAACTGAACCAAACCGAACCGATCCAAAACCCTAGGGTTTTGGGCGGTAGGGTTTGGTGGTTTAATGGGGCCGAAGCCCATAAGGATCCATAAAAGGCAAGCCTCATGGGCTTCCCATTATGGGCGTGCATAAGGCCTCATGACCCAAACCCTAACGGGCTTTAGCCGATGAGACCCAAACTGCCCATAAGTGGGTGGCGGCTAAGGTTAGGAGGGAACCGAACCTAGCCCATTTTATGGGCTGGTTCGTGCTCCCAAAACCCTATTTATCTCTATAAATAAGAGGCCCCATGAGCTGAAAATAAAAGTAAGTTAAATTTCCATACTGTTACTCTGCCGGATTTTCCAATTGGGTTTGCTTTCTTTCTAGTAGGAGATTTCGAGCCTAGATCTGGTGGTCTTGGACATCCCTATGTGCTTGATAGAGGGAAAGACCGTCTCGGGATTTCCATTTTGCTGATATGGTTCATACAAAAGGTAAATATCCTAATTCGGGTACTTTCGGGGATAGAAACATGTAGATCTTGGCATGATTGATCCTAGGGAGGATCCGGGGATATTAATTAGATTTATTCCGTTGCAAATCTGTGTTTTTACAACCTTCGAGTCCCAACAACCGGAGCTGAATCACACATTTTTTTAAATGTGCAGGTGCTGGAAGATAGAAAGACTTTGGGCAAGTGCGAAGTAGACCTTGGAGTTGGTAATGGCTATCAAGTATCAACAACTGCTACAGGAACAACTAGCCTTAGTATGTCCACTGGGATTGTTTTAATTTTAAGTAATGTTCATTGTGTACCTACATTTTGTAGGAATATTATCTCAGTTTCCCTTTTTGATATGGAGGGATATTGTTTTTCTATAGAGAATGGAACATTCAATATTTTCCAGAATAATATTTGCTATGGCAATGCATCATTAGTTGGTGGTCTATATATTTTAAATTCTCAAGACACTAACACAAGCTCTATTTATAACGTGAATACGAAAAGGCTTAAATCTGGAGATTTAAACCAAACTCTTATCGAGCATTGTCCTTTAGGGCACATAGGTGAGAAGCGCATTTCAACACTTCACAAGTGTGGACTTTTAAGTCCCTTTGAATTCACTTCAATTGTGATTCTTTCCTTATGGGCAAAATGACAAAAGCCCCTTTCACGGGTTTAGGTGAAAGGGCGAGTGACTTGTTGAGTCTAATAAATTCCGATGTATGTAGACCCATGAGTACTCATGCCAGGAGAGGGTTCAACTACTTCATCACATTTACTGATGATTTCAGTAGGTTTGGTTATGTCTATCTTATGAGACATAAGTCTAAAGCCTTTAACAAATTCTAAGACTTTAAGAATACTTGACCCAAGATTTTCTAGATCATCTAAGAGATCGTGGTATCATCTCTGAATGAACTCCACCCGGAACAGCACAATTATATGGTGTGTCTGAGTGGAGGAACCAAACTTTACTATATATGGTTCGTTCCATGATGAGTCACGCTGATCTCCCAATTTTTTTCTGGGTTACGCCCTAGAATCAGCCACATTCATTTTGAACCGGGCTCCAACAAAGGAAGTGGAAAGTACAGTATACGAAGTATGGAATGGGAAGAAGCCCATATTATCTTTCCTAAAGATTTGGGGATGCGAAGCTTATGTCAAGCATTTGCAAGGCGATAAGCTCGAGCCCAAATCTGACAAGTGTGTCTTTGTAGGGTATCCCAAAAAACAAGTGGTGGGTATTTTTGTTGCTCATGGTGGGGTATTTTTTAACAAATCCAACGAAAACAAAGTCTTTGTTGCTTGTGGTGGGGTATTTTTGAAAAATGAATTTTTTTCCAAAATAGCTAGTGGGAGTACCGTGCACCTCGAAGAAATTCGAGAAGGTACGGGACAACCTGAAGAAATTCAGGAGCCTACTATGCGAGATGTAGAAGTTAATGGGCCTGGGCTGGTTGTAGATGCAGAACTAATCCCTGCAGATATTCCTAATGGTTCAAGGAGATCAGAAAGAACACGTCATGTACCTGTAAGATATGGCTTCCTGGACACTGAAGGAAATGACTTTATAATTGTGGATCACGATGATCCAACAACCTTTCAACAAGCCTTGGACAGTACCGACTCGGGTAAATGGCTAGAAGCGATGAAAGAGTAGATGAAATCCATATATGATAACCAAGTCTGGAACTAGGTTGCTCAAACCCCTGAGATAAAACTCATTGGTTGCAAGTAAGTCTATAAGCTCAAGACCGACATAGATGGCAAGCCTCATACCTATAATGCTCGACTGGTTGCAAAATTTTATCGTTAGATTCATGGTATGGATTATGATGAAACTTTTTCACCAATAGCAATGGTCAAATCGATCCGGATTCTTCCGCATATCATGACTATGAAATATGGCAGATGGATGTCAAGATTGTCTTCCTTAACGGTAACTTACAAGAGAATGTGTGTATGACGCAGCCCGAGGTTTTGGTTGATCCAAAGAATCCTGGAAAGATCTGTAAGCTGCAGAGATCAATTTATGGATTGAAGCAGGCTTCGCGGAGTTGGAATCTTCTTTTTGATGAAGCTGTGAAAGAATTTGTCTTCATCAAGAATGAAGATGAACCTTGCGTTTATAAGAAAGCGAGTGGAGTAATATAGTATTCCTGGTGCTTTATGTCAATGACATATTACTTATCAGTAATGACATCCCGGTCTTTCTTGAAGTCATGGTTTGGTTAGGGAAGTGCTTCTCGATGAAGGACTTAGGCGCTGCCGCATTTATCTTGGGCATCAAGATCTATAGGAATCGTTCCAAAAGAATTTTTGGCCTAAGTCAAAGCACTTACATAAATAAAGTCTTGAGAAGATTCTTAATGATTGATTCTAAAAAAGGATACATACCCATTGGTCATGGCATTAAGCTCAGAAAGAAACAACGTCCTAGCACACCTCATGAGCTGAGCAAAATAAATCATAGGGATAATATCATCTGACTACTCCTAAAGTTGACGTTTTTTCATCTAGGTACCCTAAAAAAATTTTTGCCATTGTGGGTACCCTAAATTTGCAAAATTTTCTCTGTTAGTACCCAAAGCCATTTACGTCCATTTTTTGCAAAATTATGTTCAATGTTGAGGTTAAAAGACCGAAATGCCCATGTAAGTGTTTTAAATTTTCAAAATGTGCCCTTTGGGCTCTCTCTCTTCTACCAACATACCTCACCTGCAATTTCATAGTTTAAGGTGTTAAAAATTTAGAATTCTTATATGCAAATAAGTCTAACCATCATTTTCCCAATTTGCAACCCCATTCCACAGATATGGAGTCAGGGTCTGATTTGAAACTAAAAAAGACATTGCATGCACAAATTCAACCAAAAATTTCTGTTCTCACTCGACACCCAGATTCAAAATCATCAAATTATCGATACAGATTTGTTTATTTCCACATTCCCCTCCACCAATCTTTTTTGGGTTTTGTCCCAAAATGGATTCAAAACCAGAAACCCATTTCAAATCGACAAATCAACACTCAAAACACAAACCCAAAAAGAACTATAGAAGCAAGCTCGAAGTCCAGAAATAGATCTGAGCTCTGGTTTCTAGGTTCGGTGTCGAGATTCAGGAAATAGGTTTGAGAGATTCAGGAAATGGGTTTATGGGTCTGGTCTGCCATCTGCCAGAACTGCTTCAATGCCACCACCACCGCTTCACCCTCATCGCCGCCCTCCGCCGCGACGATTCTCAAGTTCTCTACCGGCAAGAAGAAGAAGACTCCCAGATCCAGGAGCGCCAAGGCTCCTCCGGTTCGGACAAATTCTGATTTGACTCTTGCGGCGTCGAGGAGGGAAATCAATCGGTGCTCTAGGTGCCAGAGGAAGGTAGGGTTGACCGGTTTCAGGTGTCGCTGCGGCGATATGTTCTGCACCGAGCACCACTCCTCTTCCTCTTCCTCACCGACGCCACCCAGAACATCCTCTACGCCCTGCTCATCACCGCTGTGCTCCTGCTCCTCCACGCCACCCTCAGGAAGACCGACGATCTCTACCTCGACGAGGTGATAGCAATTTTGTGCCCTAGTCCAATTGCTAGTAGTCTGTAATTGTCTACGTATGATTATCATCGTTTGTAATAAATAAAACGGCTTTGTATTACTTATGTGTTGAAGTAATACGTTAAGCATGATCTCATTTATGACCACTAAATTAGTAGAACCATAAATCTATACGGATCACACTTAACGAGTCTCTGGTCAATATACGCTTCAATAGAAACGACCAGTATGAGGATGGTTCTCAATGACGTAGTTCTACTTGTCATAGGGATGAAGGATCCCGGAATCATATCATAGATACCATGAGTTGATTGATATCGGACGACCCACTTTGAATAGTGTTTCATAGATCAAGCCATGAACATATTCAAATGCGATAGCTTGTCATGATATCCTTAGACCAATGAGTCTTTGTGATCGCTATGCAATGTATGTGCGGCTTTAACTTGCGTCTAACGCTTTCCGTAACCGGATTGCAATAACGGGCATGATTGGGTGGCGGAACGGATTGCATGAGTTACACGAAAGACGGCTAAGGGATTTATCCCTCGTACTACGGTATGGGAAAGATATCCGTTAAAGGCCTCTTGATCGAGAGTGACTGAGAGAAAGAGCATGGCCATGCCAGTGATACGGGTTATCAGTTTTCAGCCATCTCACATATCAAGTAATAATGATTGATTAAACAAGAATGACGACTCTATGCCTTGTGATCAATCGGTATATCTAGAGATAATAGGATAGTGACTTGAACGCACAAAGGTTAAATCGAATCATCAATCATCATGCACCTTGGGTAATCATAACGTCTTACTAGAGACCACTTATGATGGATCGGACAAGAGAGATCTTTTGTGCCGATCTGCCAACGGTGGCATGAGCCTGGAGGGTCACACACATTCAAGACGGATAACTTGAGACAAGGAAACCTTAACGTTTCTTGAGGAGCAATACATGGACAAAACTGAAGGTTTTGGGCCATAGGTTCGGTATGAGAGAATAATTAGTGAATCGAGAAAACTGAGTTTTTTTCGTCGATGTCGCGTCGGATTTTGTTTGATAAGTAACGAAAAAAAGGTCGGGCGACTTTTGGACACGACACGAGACCACATGGGCGAGCCCATTGGGCTCGGCCCATGAGGTGACATGGCCGGCCCAACAAGGGCCCATTTTTGGCCCAATAAGCCCTTTATGGTCGGCCACTTTAGTGGGCCCAAAGGTGGGGGCCACAACACACCATGCTTAGTTGGTGAATGTTGATTAAGAAGTGAGTGATTTAAGGGGTATGGGTAATGACACCTTTAAGCCCATACCAATCACCTTTTGACCCATGCTTGTGAGATTGATGAAGTAGAGAAAGATCAAATAATTAATTACACAATTCTCTCTCTCACAACTCACTTCCTCTCTCCTTGGCCGGCCACCTAGAGCTCTCCTCTCTTCTTGCTCTCTTGTTCTTCATTTAATTGTTCTAGTAGGCATTAAGTGAAGGATCTTGAAGATCATCCCCTTGGTGTGGACTTGCTCTAGAGAAGAAGATCACAAAGTTCTTCTTTATCGATTCAACAAAGACTTAAAGGTAAATTTCTTGTAGAATAGATTTTGCCTTGGGATTTAATGGTTCAATGTTCTTGGACAAGATTTGGAGTTGATTTGTTAAATGCTTCCACTATCTCGATGTTAAAGAACTCTCCAAAACCCAACACGAGGAACACGGATTGCTCACCACCGCTGGACCTTCTTCTTCCGCCTAATTTCCTAATTTATTGCTATTTGACTTTTTGATTTTTGCAACGAATCTGGGTTTGCAGCTATTGGGTTTTGTCTGTGATTTGTATCATTTGATTAGAAAATCAATTTGTTGATGTAATTTGTGGCTTTGATGTTGTGGGTTCTTGTTTTGTGATTGTGATTTAATATTAAAAAAATTGTTTTTGTTTGTAAGATTTGTGATTTAATATACTCATGTCAATTTGTTTTTGTTTGTAAGATTTGAGATTTTGTTCTCTGTGAGAAATAGATGTGAGGAAGATGGACTGGGGAGAGAGAATAGATGAAAGAGAGATAAGGAGAGAAGGAGAAGGAAAAACAGGTAAGGGTAAGCTTTTGAAAATTTAAAAGGCATGTAGGGGCATTTCGGTCTTTTAACCTCAACATATAACGGAATTTTGAAAAAAAATGGAAGGAAATGGCTCTGGGTATTAACGGTGAAAATTTTGCAAATTTAGGGTACCCACAATGCTAAAAAAAGAAATTTAGGGTACCCAAGTGAAAAAACGTCAACTTTAGGGGGTAGTCATGTGACATTATCCCTAAATCATATCCCATATGTTTCAGTTATAGGATCTATCATGTATGCCATTTTATGCACGAAACCGGATGTCTCGTTCGCACTCAGATGTACCAGCAGATTTCAGTCTAACCAGTAGATTTCAGGCCAAGAACACTAGATTGATGTCCAGACTATCCTCAAATAATTGAGGAGGACCAAGGACGCATTTCTAGTGTATCGGGTGTAGATGGAGAACTAGCGGTCAAATGATATGTTGATGCTAGTTTTCAGACAGATCCTGATGATTTCAAATCTTAGTCAGGATATGTTTTTGTGTTAAACGGTGGTGCATTCAATTGGAAAAGCTTCAAGCAAGTCACGATTGTTGACTCTACAACGGAGGTTGAGTATATAGTTGCAGGGGAAGCAGCTAAGGTTGTTGTATGGATTATAAGCTTTCTAACCGGATTAGATGTAACACCACGAACATTTGATCCGGTAAACTTGTTGTGTGACAACACTGGGGCCATAACACTTTCTATAGAGCCAAGATTCACAACAAATCCAAACATATACGCAGAAAATATCACCTTATTAGAGAGATCGTTGATAATGGTGACGTGGAGATTAGATATGTTCCGACTGATGATAATATGGTAGATTCCTTGAAGAAGACTCTACCGCAGCCTAAGCATAAGAGACATGTCAGGTCTATGGGAGTAGATTTGAATTTAGATTGGAACTAAGGGCAAGTGGGAGATTGTTAGAGTTGTGCCCTAGCCCAATGTGAAAGTTATCTACATTATGTAATGTTTTATCATCTTTCTGAATAAATAAAACGGGATCATATTATTAATGTTTTCTAATAATATATTAAATGTTATTTAATCTATATCATTATTCGTATCAGTAATAATAGTAGAACTGTAGATTTGAAAGAATCATATTTAATGAGTCCATGATCATATATGCTTCATTAGAAGCACCCAGTATAAGGTTAACTCTATATGATCACGCTCTATTGATCATGGCAAGGATAATGCCGGATTTAAATAATAAATATCATTAGGGGTCCGATATTGGACGACCCGATGGTCAGTATGTAGCATAAATGCTATCATGAGCATACTCACATATCGTAGTTTGTCATTGTATCCTTAGACAAAGGAGTCCTTATGGTCACTATGTAATCAATATCTAGGTTTGACGGTGCCTAACGTTTTCTGTAAAAGGTTAACTATAAGGGCTCAGTTTGACGGGTCCACGTCTTCAGGTATTTTTTGTTATAGAACATAATCTTTCTATTATCGGTATTTCGGTATTATCTGCATGATATGTTTTTGTGTTAAATGATGGTGCATTTAATTGGAAAAGCTTCAACAAAGCAACGATTGCTGACTCTACAAAAAAGGATAAGTATATATCTGCAAGGGAAGCAGTTAAGGAGGTCGTATGGATTAGAAGCTTTCTAACCGAATTAGATGTAACGCCACGAATATTTGATCCGGTAAGCTTGTTGTGTGAAAACACTGGAGCCATAGCACTTGCTATAGAGCCGAGATTCTACAACAAATCTAAACATATATGTAGAAAATATCACATTATCATAGAGTTCGTTGATAATGGTGACGTGGAGATTAGATATGTTCCGACTGATGTTAATATGGCCGATCCCTGGAGGAATTCCATGGGTTCCAAGCAATTAAATTCATGCAAGGGACTTGAATATAACCATGGAATTCGAGAAAACAAATCTTATGTGAAAATTTTCAGCATGCAATTATGAAATCAAATCTGAAAAATACCTTTTGCAAATCGATCAAACACAAAGTTTATGTATTCTCTAGATCGTCCACACAAGAACAACACCTCTACCAAGAATTCTACACACAAATTTACTAGTATTGTGTGTAGAAGAATAGCAAAATAATCAAGCCAATCAAAGTCGTTATGGCTACCCTTTTACATGTAACGTTAGACTAGGTCAAAATTAGAGATTCATTACATAGTGCACACAAATACTCCTTGGTCTTAGGATATAATGAAAGCTACGATCTGTGAGTATCTCATGACAGTATATATGTTGCATACTCACCATCGGGTCGTCCAATACCATCGCCCTGATGAAATCTATGATATAACTCCGGCACTTACTTTGCCGTGATCAGTAGAGCGTGATCACAGGGAGTTAGTCTCATACTGATCGCTTCTTAAAGAAGCTTAGCTGATCAGGGACACATCAAATGTAATTCTTTCTAAACTACAGTTCTACTATTAGTGATTATACACTTAATGATATAAATCAAATTACATTCGATATATTACTAGAACACATTAGTAATATGATATCGTTTTATTTATTCGGAAAGATGATAAACATTACATCTGTAGATCACTTTTTTATTGGACTGGGGCATAACTCTAACAATCCCTTGACGAAGACTCTACCGCAACCTAAACATGAGAAACATGGGAGGTCTGTGGGAGTAGATTGGAACTTAAATTGGAACTAGGGGCAAGTGGGATATTGTTAGAGTTGTGCCCTACCCCAATGTAAAAGTTATCTACATTATGTAATGTTTTATCATCTTTCTGAATAAATAAAATGACATTTTATCACACATGTGTTGTAGTAATATATTAAATTTTATTTGATCTATATCATTATTTGTATTAGCAATAATAGTAAAACTGCAGATCTGAAAGAATCATATTTGATGAGTCTCTGGTCATATATACTTCATTAGAAGCAACCAGTATGAGGATAACTCTATATGATCACGCTCTACTGATAATGGCAAGGTGAATGCCGGATTTAGATCATAGATATCATTGGGGGAAGGATATTGGACGACCCAAGGTGAGTATGTAGCATAGATTATGTCATGAGCATACTTATATATCGTAGTTTGTCATTATATCCTTAGATCAAGGATTCTTTGCAGTTACTATTTAGTCCCTCATACTCCGTATTGGAATGATATACGTTTGGGCCACTTGATGAGAATGACTGAAAGGAAATACATGGTCATGCTATTAATACGCGGTTTCAGGTTTTCTGTCATCTCACAGATCAAGAAACGGTGATTGTTTAATAAGGATGACGACTCTATACCTTATGATCAATCTGGATATCTTGATATAAAAGGATAGTGACATGAACGATATGAGGTTAAATCGAATCTTCGATAATCATAGACGTTAGGTAATCATAATGTCTTACTAGATGCCACTTATGATGGAAAGGTCATAATGGTAATTTTGCGCTGATCTGCCAACGGGTCGTGAGTCTAGAGGGTCACACACTTTAATAAATGTATATAGCAAAATGGACTTCGAGAGTCCGGATAAGAGAGATATAAGAATTGGGAAAAATTCACCTTCCGGTTTAGATAAACCAGAACGTATCAGACAATTCCGATCTAAGTTGTAAACCAGATGATTAAGGAAATTGGTCTAAATGATTTTTAGGATGATCTAATTAAACCAATTAATTATAATCAAAATATTAATGGACTTTAAAGATTTAAATAAATGGGTTTAATAGGTTAGGCTTTAGACCCTTTTAAGTTTTATAATTTTAAATAATTATTAAAACAAAATAAAGGGGAAATGAATAAAATTACGTAAACCTAATTCATCCCCCCCCCCCCCCTTGGTCGTCGAATCCCTCCCCTCTCTCTCCCTTTTCGGTTTTAGCTCCTCAAGCAAAGTCTAGTAATTTTGCTTGAGGTTTGATCTTCGAATTTTCGTTGCTTGTGTGGACTAACTTTAGAGAGCACATTTTTTGTGCTTGATTCGCATATAAAAAAAGGTAATATTTAAAAATTTCATATTTAATACATATGCCAATTCGAATTGCATGATGATCTCTAATTGAATCCATGGTTGAATTCGATTCCGCTATACATGAGTTTAATTGTTTGGACCCTATGGATTCCTTCAACTTATCCCTTTCTTGATCATAAGAACATTTTCAGTTTTACCCTCGATGTTTTTCTCAGCAGTTTCTAGCATCTCATGCTACTCTGAGATAATCTTGTCCATGTTGTGGTTTATTATGAATCCATTGTTGAGTGTATGAAAAACAATGTCTACAACCAACTCTTTGGATGTCTAGACTAATTCTTTCCAGTTGCTCAAGATGACTCTTCATCTTTCGCATATAATGACTTTTGGAATTTCCTGCTGACATTTTGCAAGAGAGCAAATCTTTGATTG
The DNA here is from genome assembly GCA_963920655.1 of Geranium rotundifolium. Taxonomy (NCBI): domain Eukaryota; kingdom Viridiplantae; phylum Streptophyta; class Magnoliopsida; order Geraniales; family Geraniaceae; genus Geranium; species Geranium rotundifolium. The sequence goes on along the minus strand of OY987311.1, from coordinate 34,527,054 downwards.
TGTCGGACCTTTCGATCATATCCTTCTCTTGGAATGTTTCCTTGAGATGTTTATGAACAGTACTCGGAGGCGTACCCATCCGTAGTCATGAAAGTTGGTATGAGTGCCAAATTATGATGGGAGGTATCTTATATGACTTAATATTAAGTGATATGTTGTGTTTTTAGAGTCTTGTATCATATACAAACTCTTTCAAGACAATCGATTACATATAATGCTACGATGTGTCATTTATTCCTTTTAACATGCATATTATTTAATCGAGTTATTAATCATGAATATCCTTTCAAGTTCATCATACATTACATGCATACAAACTTACACATTCATTCTTATGCATATCTAATTAAGCATAAAGTAAACATGCATAGCATAACTCATAACTAATTTGATCTTTATAGGGTCGGCATATAAAGATCAAAGGTCAATCCTAGGGGTGAAGTACACTTGATACGTCGAGAACTCTTCTCCTTCTTGTGCCACCAATGAGTCTCCCTCCATGACGATCCGTACGCCATCCCTTGGCACCTTAGCCACCATTTTCGACTTCTCTTGTGTCGCTCCAAGTAGTACAATAATTTAAATAATTACAATAAAATAAACGACAAACATACCGTATTTGGATTTTTGAAAAGACTTCGATATTTTTGGATTTTTGAAAAAGTACCAGATTGTCGGATTTTTGAAAAATTTCAGTTTTTGTATTTTTGAAAAAACTTCCATATTTTCAGTTTTTTGAATCAAAATCCATATTTTCCCTTATTGAGTCAGATTCACAATCCAAACTGAAATAGGAAAAGAAACACATATTTCCAGTTCTAACGATCAAACTTGCATGACTCATATATCTTTGTTCTGAAGTCTGATTGACCCGAAACTTGCACCAGATTAAAGAGGACTAAAAAATCTACAACTTTTGTGAAATAGTATTTTTGCTTTAGAGCCCTTTTTGGGAGATATAAGTCCCGCAACCTGACCTATCTACAGTTTTCGGGAAAATGTGTTTTTCACTTATTCCTCCTATTGGGCTTTATAAGCCCATTTAGCTTCGGGCTTGGTCTTTGTGTGTGACAATGTAACCTCATGATTCACTGGAAAATGACCCCAATCTCTATTCGTTCCATTCATCATAAGTGGTCTCTAGTAAGACATTATGATTACTCAATGATCATGATGATCGGTGAATCGATTTAACATTTAACTGCAGCTATCATAATCCCTTTTGTCACTAGATATCATGTTTGAACATAAGGCAAAGAAAAGTCACCCTTATATATTCAAACATGTTTCTTGATCTCGAGATGACTGAACACGATAACTCTTTATCACTGGTACGACCGTACACTCTTTCTCAGTCATTCTCATCGAGAGGCCTACACGGATATCGTTCCCACTAGTGCGTGAGTGATAAATCTCTTGAACGTCAATTGTATTCCTCATATGGCCCTTCGTATAGCCAATCATAGCTCCATTGTTGCCAGTTACAGACAACATAAAAGAGTATTTTATACTACGAGAGTTGCCATATAGGAATCCACATAGACTCCAAAGTCTATAAGTATTTAATGATACTACGACAACAAAGAATGCTCATGAATTAATCTATGACACATTTCTCAAATCGAATCGTCCAAATATCATTCCTCCCCAAAATGATATTTATGATTTTGACTTAGTAACTCTTTACACATGATCAGTAGAGCATGATCATCAACCATCCTCATACTGGTCGCTATATATGATAACATATGTGTAGCTTACTGACCAGGGACCTACTAAGTATAATCTGTTAGTAATATCGATTGTCGTGTCTAAAGGTTCTACTATCAGCGCTTAAACACATGATCTTAGGCTAGATTATGCTCAGCTTATTATAATAACACAATGATAATAAGGGTGCCGATTTATAGCTAATAGATGATGTAACATTTATACATAAATGTGATTGACCTAGGGTATAATCCTTCAAAAATAGATCGGAAAAGAGACGAAAATGAATCGAAAATGGAAAAGTGGAGAAATGAGGAAGGTTGTCGGGTCCAACCCGGGTTGCCAAACCGGAAAGCCCGAGAGATAGAGCAAGGAAGTAGAGGCGAGGACAACCCGGGAGGCTAAACCTGGGCAGCCAATGAGGAGTTGTCGGGTGGCACCTGCCGACTCCAACATGACGATTGTACCAGACTCGGCAACCTGAGCCCATCTTGAAGATGCGCGAAAAGAAGAAAAAGGACATGCCAGGTCCTACCCGGTAGCTCACCTGGCAGGCTGGTCAAATGCAGCTCCTAAAATTGTGGATTCTTCAAATTTTGAACCTTTTTCACCTCTCCTATAAATACTAACCTTATGACTCCGAAAAGATGCTACTCCATCAATCATTTTCACTTATTAGGAGCTAGTTTATAGAAGTGCAAAAATGGAGGAATCGTAGGGGAAGAGAATGAGATCACAAGAGGAGATCGAGTTGGAGACTGAGAGACTGATTGTTGAGGTTTAGATAGAGTTAAGTGATTTTATTTTCAGATTGTTATTGTTAGTTCATGTTTGTAATTTAGATTGGGGATTTGGAAATTGAGATTTTAATTCAGATGATATTTAGTTTGATTTAATTGTTTCGCGTGATTTAGATGATTTGTGACCTAGAGATGATGATGGTGTTTTAAATCGTATGAGTAGCAAATTTTCTAGGTCGGGGTAAGGATAAACGGGGATGGTAACTTGTTTGATTAAATGATTCAATAGTGGACTAATGGGTTAGGGGAAAAGGATTAAGGCTCTAAACATGAGGTTAATGTTAGTTATCTTGAGTAGGCTTGTACGTAGATCAAATCTAGGAAGTAAGGCAATATGCAATCGGCCTTGGTTGATTGTACCGTTTAGGAGCCGGACTTACATGGTAGAAGAGACCACGGGTATGGTTTACGTCGATAGGGTACCAACCTGAAGAACAGGGATTCCTACATGGCCTTTAAGATGATTTTAGTTAATAATCTGGCTAATTTTAATTCGTTTAAGCCAAACTTTCATTGCTCAGTACGGAGGATGTTGGGGTAGGTTTGGATTGTCTCAACACTTAAATCTCTTTCTTAAAAATCGTCCCCGTGGTTAATAACCGACTCTAATAAAATTTGTAAATTAATCAATCACTCGGACTCCCGATCGCCCAATCAGTTTAAGGACTTAGTTTACTTAGTGTTTCATTGCAATTTTTGTGGCTTTCTTTTATGGGAAAAAGACATTATTGTGCACCTAAATATACACTTTTCACACTTTCATACCCGTTTTCTTTCTTTTTTTCAGTACCCTCAATTATATTTTGGGACAATCTACTCCTGAAATTCCAAAATACCTAATCTACCCTGAAATTGAACCAAAATTAAATCTGGTCTAATTGAGAGAACCGTTCAAATTGTTAAAGAGTGTAAAAAGACGAAATTCCCCTCAACTATTCATCAAATTTTCAATTGGATGCCACCCTTTCAATTTTTTAATTTTTTATTTTCTCTTTGATTTTCACCTCCCTCGACCTCAACTTCGGCCTCCTCTTCGCCGCTTCCGGCCACCACATTGTCGGATTTGTGCCCTAGCCCAATGAATGTTTTATCATCTTTCAAATAAATAAAACGGCATTATATTACTAATATGTTTTAGTAATATATTATATATGATTTGATTTGTATCATTATGTGTGTCATCACTAATAGTAGAACTACAGATCTTAACGAACCATATTTAATGTGTCCCTGACTGTTAATCCATATGGAATCAGTTGTCAATAGAGCTCTTAGAGTTGCATTCAGGAAGCACTCTAACACTCTGGATGAGGTTGGCAACAGATGATTATGGATGCAAATGGAACAATTGGCCATCTCTATAAGAAGACAAGAATCGAAAGATTCTCTCCAATCAAAAGTTTGCACTCCTGCGATTGTAAGCAGGAAATTTCATAAGTCATAATTTTATGTTGTATGATGGGATCATTTTAATGACCTAGGCACATGCAACATGGAATTGACCGTCTCAGAGTTACATGAAATGCTTCAAACTGCTGACATGTACATTCAGAACTAGATTCAAGATGTTCCAAAGGTCAACAAAGGGATAAGCCTTGAGAAGGCTGATGCTAACAATAGTAAGGCCCTTAAGCAAGGTTGAAGAAGATTGAGAGACCCCCATGGTCCAAAAGACCAACGCTAATTCCAAACGCTTGGATGTCATCTTGTTTCTTCAAATAATGTGGTCATAAGAAAATGGACTGTATAAGATAGAGGTTCAATTTCAGTTTGGTTAGGATAGAGGTTCGAGAACAATTCCAAATCTAAATAACCCACCCCGTTAGTCATTTTATGTCACAAAGGTGAAACCATTTCTCAAATAGTGATTCTAGGTTTGGTTCCCCCGTATTGCAATCCAAGGAGTTCAGTTCGAGTCGATTCTGGCTCAAAACCAGAACCGTGCCCACCATAGTACACCATGCATCGTCGAGTTAGTGTTCAATCATGTAATATTGTGGACTTGTTGGAGTATATTATGACAACATTATTGAATTTACTTTTTAAAGTTGAACACTACTCTGAGAAATCCCCAGACATGAGTAACAATAAAGAGTTCTTGTAACCATAATTTTTTATGGACTTCTAATAAATATTAACATATTTTACAATAACAAACAACCCTTATAATTATACAACACCTGATTCAAAGCATGAGAAAATACCAAATTATTACAATTATCAAGCACCAATCAACTTGACGTCAAAATACAACATCCCTTGACAAGGAATCTTGATTACATTGATGAAGAAATTGAAATAACAAGTCAGAGAAAATATAATGTTCAGTGTTCATATGTAAAAATTGCAGGGTATTTATTACAATGAGAGTTAAATTGAAGTACAGACTATTAATAACAACTTATGATTTTCAACTATAGCTCGTGTTAAATCTCTTTGTTATTAGTTAGGGATGTTTTGAGGTCATGTTGACCACTATCTCTAACTTCTACTCTCTCTTGCATAAGTACCCAGACATTATAGAATGCAAATCACACCTTCCATTCCATTCACAAAACACTACACTGACACGATATCAACCTAAACCTTCCATGTTTTTTTCTTTTTCTTATGATATTATCAAATTCTCAACTCCCCAATCCATATGTTTCCACTCAACCCTTCATCAATATACATTTCTCAAACGTAATTAAACTTACTCCTACCAATTATATAGATTGGAAACTATAAATTCAAGCCACCCTTGAAGGATATGATCTCTTCAAGTTTGTGGACGGCTCTTACCTAATGCATGCTGCAACTATACTCAGTGATGCTACTACACCTCCATAATCTATAACAAATCCAATGTACCTTTCATATAGACGCATCAAGCGTCTGTTATTATTTGAGGTCATGTTGACTATTATAAGCGTCTGTTATATATTTGAGGTCATGTTGACTATCATCTCCAACTTACTTCCACTCTCACTTGTATAAATACCAAGACACTATCAAATGCAAATCACACAAAACACTACAATTACACAGACAGTACATGATTCAAAATTGAGTAGGATCACGCACAAGATGATTTTCAAAGAAATCTTATATAAGTTCCATAGATATTGTTAAACAAAAACATATGCTTTTCATTCACCAAAAGGTATGAAGCTCTCCATTCATGCCCTATAAACTAAAAGAAACTGCAAATTTTCCATCAACTATGAAAAAGAATGTCTGTATCAAACATATTTGGGAGAAAGGATAGATCATTCACTTTACACTAGTTAGTAAGATCATTCACTTTACACTAGTTAGTAAGCCAATAAAAAAAATTTAATCGAACAAAATACCGGAATAACCCATCATATCTGTTTGATAATTTCATTCTGTAACCAACACTCAAATGTACTGGAGTTTGAGTATTGAATTTGCAAAAAATTTGCAACGAAAAGTACCAAAATCTTTGTGTTAAATAAATCTAAGTTCAGTAAATAATTGAACAAGGCATGGTTTTTAAACGATATACTTACATAGTCATTCACAATGAGGCCAAAATGTGCACTAATCAACAATGAATCAACTTGTTTGCAAATTCCTAATGTTCCTTACCAAAAACTAACTACATAAAATAAGAGGTCAAAATAGCAAATCCAATAGATATCACATTTGCCTTTCTCTAGACAACTCATTTAAATGCGCAATTAGTTGTAGGCCGGCATTATTCAATCCTTACATGCAGTGCCTGGCAGAGCGCATGAAAAGCAAGACCAATTCCAAAACTACTAGCAAAGAGAAAACAACACACATTGACACTGTATAATCTAATGCATGGCTATTGTTTAAGTTGCTCTCAAAAATAGAATCATCAAAGCACAAACAATATCACTCGTTTCAAAACCATTCATACTGTTGTTAGTATTATCTGCCCTTCAAAAATCAATCATAAGAATTAACATATAAGTGTCCATTTTTTTCATATTGAGAAAACGACTATGTTTACACTATCTCCATGTTTGCAGATTAAGCAAACTTATACGGTCATATTCAAAAACAAGCTCAGCTCATTATTTTGACATTTCAATATCATAACCCAAGTGTCTTGGAGGTGACATTGAAGATTCTTTAACATGCCGATGTGCTAATGTCACTTGCGATCTACCTCAAAAGATGAAAATTACCAACTATAGTACCTAAAATTGTAACCCAACTCACATTCAAGCTCTAGTTGGATCTTAAGCAATTAGGCATGCTGAAAATTAAGGTGTTTTTAATGGAGACATTACAACCTTTTCACTCTCAATAAATTGTAAATATTTGATTTTATCTTTTGTTTCCTTTAAGTAAATATTAAATCAGAGGAATAAAAACCCCGGGGCTACGGATCCAAAACACACAATACAAGAAAACAGAGAACAGATGTATAAAAATTAATGGCTCAGAAAAACCTTTAGAGAAATTGTCATCAATCTACTACAAACCATAACCATAACCAGCAAAAGCTGATAGATGGTCGGAGCAGCCGTAACAGTCCGGCCTTTTTTTCATCATTGCCAAGAATTAAAATATTTATCCAAGAAAAATAAGTATGGATCAAAAATACATAACAGATCTGAAAAATGTAATACCTGACAAGAACCATTGCCATGCAGTCACTGCTATGAAGACTGTGCAGTGCAGCAATGTAGTAGGCGCCTCCATTCTGTCTATTCTCTTTATAACCTTCACCACTATTTTAGGGTTTCTTTTTTACGAGGATTAGGGTTCGTTTTTGGGAAATTGCCATTTTATACAAACTTTATTAACATTTTCTTACCTTTAACTTTCAACTTTCAAGTGAAACATAGTTTACATTTTATTTTTTTTGCACATATGTTAACTGGGTTAGTTTTGATGTGAAAATACTCATTGACCACCAGTTTAAAATATTTGGGTGATTTGGGTTTATGGGTAGATAAGAAAAATGAAGTAATATTCAAAAAATATGCTCATTGATTTTTCAAAAAAAAATATCATTTACATTACTTAAGATGAATAAAATAAGTAATAAACTAATAAAATTGCTAAAGTAAAGTGGTCAATGTCATGATGACATCAACGTTGGATAATCAAATCTGAGTGAAAAAATTCAGCCAATAATCAAACACATGGATGACCTAATTTCAAGGATAAAACCTTACGCAACGTCTTTGCGCTTATATATATGATCACACAATTCATTTCCACCATTCGCTCACTCGTGTTCGGCTAAGTTTGGCCTTTTCATTAAGCTCTAGCGGAGTGTTAAGGACAACTTCATTTGGTAAGGAAGATAGATAATCATGACAAACACATGTGAGTACATGTCTCACATCGAAAGAGTACATATTATAAGAAGAGTTTATATACGCATTAGACTCAAGATCGTATGCACTAGTTTTTTGGGTCAGATGTGGGCTTTTTTATGGTGTGCTCCTCCTTTTAGTAAGGATCGGTTCCCCACGAATCAAGGTTCATTAAACCAAACGATATTGTTCATGGACTCTTTTCTCCTCTTCCAAAATGACACAAAAACCTTCATTTTTAATTTACTCTTTTAAAATTAAACAAGAACATGACAACCGGCCATGCTCCTTCTTTATATCATCCTAGATTATGTAGTATCATTTAAGTTCAAGGTTCTCTTTGGTCTTCTAAAATGACGATAAGGACTCTAAGATAGTCTATCGCGACTTCAAGTTGATTTTTTCCTTTCAAAAAGGAAGAGCTAGAAAACGCATCCTCTAGTGATTGCGAGTTGGGTGCTCAAAGCCAGTTAACCAAAATCGATCCCCTGAACTGGTAAGGTCTGACTACCAAAATTAGAATCCGAAACTAGTCTTAAAATTGTGAAAAAACATATCTTCGTTTAACTGAAACATGTTACCAGTTTTCAGTTCACCGATTATTAATTTTTGTGCCTCACAAACATGCCAAATTTGATTGTAAAAAATGAAAAAGGACATACAATTGAGCCCAAGTTGCAAAGCAGCCTATTTGCAAATCTTTTTTATTCATGGTGAAAAACCATTAATGATGGACTGAAGAGGCCCAAATGCCTTCAATTTGGTATCTCCCTAATGATGAAAAATCATGTTACACTATAGTACAAACTAGGTAATAGAATACAAATATTAGAACAAACCTCGATCGTCAGATTTTAGAATTAATGGATGAGAGTCATGTTGACTCATCAATGGGATACTAACGTAATTATGTATTAATTGTATATTTATTTTAGTCAATTAACACTAACAAAAGGGTAAATTGGTATTTTTATACAAATATTTAATTTTTTATTTACAAATGATTTAATTGTTTAAGATTTTCTTATGAAATTGTTCATCAATTTCTTATGAAATCAAGTTTCATCATCGTTTCATGATGTGGTTTCATTGTTCATGTTGTATTTCATCATCAAGTTTTATTATTTCATTCGTGAAATGTCATTGTTCAATTTATCAAGTTTCATATTTCATTCGTAAAATGTCATTGTTTCATTCATCAAGTCTCATTCGTAAAGTGTCATGGTTTCATGTACAAATTGGGCTAATGTAAAGACCACAACCATTGCAGACGATAAGACAATGTAATTCAAAAGATGCTTAAATGTTAAAAACCACATCAATTGAAACAAACCCAATTTTAAATTTAACTTCTTGGTTGGAAAATAAATTTTACGACTGATGAGATCTGATATTATGTATCCAACCGAGTCAGATCTTCTCATTTTATCCCCATTTTGTATCGAATTATTAGTTTTTGATGAATAAATAACTATTTTACCTCACAATTTGTATCATGTTATGAAGCTCAGTTAATTTTTGATTTGCGATTTTGAGTTCTTCGCGAGTGGTTGGAAATTTCCGGCAACCTCGCCGCCGTGGACCCGTCACTCTGCGTCATGTCTTAGACTCTAGCCTCTATCAGCTCTCACACCTCTACACCAGATATATCCGATTTCAAGTTCATCGCCTATTAAAATTTCCCATATCAAATCACTGAGCTCATTGGCGTTATCGGCTATTTTTAATTTCCCATATTCAACCACTAGTTAAGATTCATTTTTATTTCCCATATTCAACCACCATATATTCTTAATTTCCCATATTCAACCACTGGTTAAAATTTCCCATATTTGTGAATCCTCTATTTTGGTTCGTAGCTACTGGTTAAGATCCATTTTTATTGATTCTATTTAGTCGATTTTTTTAAAAGGAACTCCTCGCTGATAAAGGATAATTCTCTATACTGGAAGGGAGAATTCATACCTCTTGGCATTCGATGTGCCATTATTAATATTTATGCACCATGCACTCAACAGGGCAGGAAAGAACTCTGGACCTCCATCTTGCAGGATCTTCAAAACATGCCAGAACATCTGATAATAGCTGGTGATTTTAACTCAGTCCGATCAAGAGATGAACGGAACAACACAAAGTTTTCAAATTCCAATGCGCAGTTATTCAATAACTTCATCAACAATGCGGGCCTCCTGGATCTGCCTCTCCAGAGAAAAGCGTTTACATGGTTCGGTTCCAGATCAAAATCCAGTAGGTTGGATCGATTCTTATTATCTCACAGTCTTCTTCCTCACATTACAAATCCTATTCAGACATGTCTCAAAAGAGGCTTATCTGACCATTGTCCAATTTCATTGACCTTTCCAGTGTCTGACTGGGGACCCAGGCCTGCTCGATTTTCTTAATGCTTGGACAGAACATCCAGCTTTTGAGGAGTTCGTCAAAATAAAATGGCTTAACTATCGAGTACAAGGCAAACCTTGCTTCGCACTTAGGTTGATACTCAAGCTATTACGGGCTGACCTCAAGAAGTGGAACGTGGATGTATTTGGAAACATCTCATCAGAAATTTCAAAGCTGGAAATCAAAGCCGAGGAGCTCGATATACAAGCTGAACATACAGCTTTAACTATTCCTGAGCTTAGCGTGCATGCGTGCCAAGCTTCAAGTAGACCTGACCGAAGTTCTGAGGCTGGATGCAATGAATTAGAGACAAAAACCCAGAGCTCTACGGCTCAAAGAAAGTGACCGAAACTCATCTTTTTTTCATAAAATTGCAGATTGCAGGGGTGCTAAGAAAATGATTTCCGGTCTCATGGTCAACAATGTGTGGTCCTCAGATCCTATCAAAATCAGAGAGGAACTATTGTCTCATTTCAAGAGTAGATTTAAGGAAAAAGGAAAGGCAATGTACAAACTTTCTCAAGTCAACTTTCAGACCATCTCATCCCATTAAACTTATAGTCTCGAAGAACCATTCACTGGAGAGGAAGTCTTAGCAACGATAAGAGATTGTGATGGATCAAAGGCTTCTGGACCAGATGGTTTCTCCTTTCTCTTCTTCCAGAAGTGTTGGGACATTGTCAAAACTGAATTTATGAATTTTATTCATTTTATTCACAAAACAGGGGAACTCAGAAAGGGTCTTAATGCTACCCTTATTGCTTTGATTCCAAAAGTGTCATCCCCACAATCAAGTTCAGACTTAAGGCCTATAAGCCTCACAACGTCTCCATACAAAATCCTAGCAAAGTTACTGGCAGCAAGGCTCAGAACGGTGATAGATCACCTAGTTAGTGATACTCAATCAGCTTTTGTCGGTGTGAGACAGATCACTGACAATATTCTCATTGCAAATGAAATCATCGATAAGATAAAGAAATCAAAGAGCGATTGTGCAATCATAAAGCTTGGCTTCGAAAAAGCTTTCGACAATCTTAGATGGTGCTATCTGGACGATATTCTCAGTAAAATGGGTTTCGGATCTCTCTGGAGAACTTGGATTAGGGGTTGTCTGAGAGCATCTGCTTCTGTGTTGGTGAATGGGTCTCCGACAAAAGACTTTTACCTCTCTCAAGGTATAAGACAAGGATGTCTGTTATCTCCTCTACTATTCATCCTTGCTGGTGAGGGCCTCCATCTCCTATTGCAAGAATTTGAGCATAATGGATCCATTGCAGGCTTCCAGTTAGTCTCGAACCTCACCATCTCGCACCTCCAGTTCGCGGACGATACAATTATGTTTATTAAAGGTGAGGAGTCATGCATTCAACCTGTCAGGGACATGCTCATAGCCTTTGAACTTGTCTCGGGTCTTAAGGTAAACTTCGATAAATCAAAACTTTATTACCTGAAAGATTCTGCATTGAGACAACATTTAGCCTCTGTTTTTTTAATGCAATTCGGGTTCATTTCCATTCGATTATCTTGGGTTCTCTATGGGGGCTAGTCCTAACAGAGTCTCAACATGGAACACAATCATCTCAAAATTCTCAAACAAGCTCTCATTATGGAAAGGAAAGTATCTTTCTCTTGGAGGAAGAATCACATTAATTAAATCCTCTCTTCCTAGTTTGTCTCTGCTTTATATGTCTCTCTTTAAAGCGCCCTCAAAGGTGATAAGGAAGATGGAGTCGATACAAAAAAGGTTTCTTTGGTCAAACAATCCAGACAGGAAGGCTATATATAAGGTTAGCTGGGATAAAATCTGCAGACCAAAAAATCAAGGAGGCTTGGGAATCAGGAAATTAAGTCTTATAAACACATGCCTCCTAGGGAAATGGTGGTGGAGATTTGCTCAGATTCTAACTCTATGTGGAAACGGGTATTATGTATCAAATATGGGTGGGAGCTCTCGGACTGGGACCTATCTCGTTTTACTGACCATGCTGGTTCTGCTTTATTACAACATCTATTTTCCTTGAGTACTGATCCTACATTTGCTGGACTCATGAGATCTCAAAGTATCTGCTTGAACCTTGGTTCAGGATGCCTCATCAAATTTTGGTTGGATAATTGGGCTTGTGACCAGCCTCTGGCATGTTGCTTTCCGAGACTCTTTCTACTTGCATCAAATCCTCAAGCTCTGGTTAGTGAGTACTGGTCGTTGGAGGGATGGGCCCCTATTTTCACTCGGATTCTATCGGGTCGCTGCATTGCTCAGTTTCAAGAACTTCTAGATATCGTTCAACCCTTGCGCCCTATCTCATCCAAATCAGACGTTTTGATGTGGGTACATGACTCGAAAGGCTTCTCGGTAAAATCTCTTTATAATCACATGCAGTCAATGGATGGTTCCGCAGCTACTTGGCCCAATATCATTTGGTTACCAGGAGTACTGCCTCAGATCCAAAGCTTTGGTTGGTTAGTTTCTCACGAAGTCGTCCCTACAAAAAGCTTTCTTAAGTGTAGAGGTGCCAGGATTCCTATTTTCCAAAGCTACTGCCCTTTTTGTTTAAAGGTGTTTGAGGATGTTGAGCCTCTTTTGATTCACTGCAAATAGAGCTAGCAGATATGGGCACATTTTCTCTCGGCCAACAAAATCATTTGTGCATTCCCAAACTCGGTGAAAGGCTTCCTCCTTGTTTGGCCTAATTTGATTCTTAAGAGGTCCTCGGCGAAGAAGTGGGCTGCAATTTGTTGTGTGACTCTTTGGAACATATGGCTAGCAAGGAATGAATTAGTTTTCAATAACAAGCTGCTCTCGCTTCAAACAGTTATTATCAAGATTGAAGCTTTGATCAGTAAGTTACGATAAATCTTCATAGAGGCTCGGGCTCTTGATTGCTAGTTTCTCAAGTGATTTTCAGCTCTGTTTCTTGATGGCTTTCTTCTCAAGTATTATTCTTATCCCTTTCACTGCAGACAACCTCAACTTCAGTTTTTTTATTTATTTCATTGTCAATTCTCAAATTTTCAATTTCTCATTCTCTTTATATTTGTATTGTAATTTGGGCTCTGTCTTCTCTCTTCTGCAAAAATGCATTTTTATAGATTGATATTAAATGCACTTTGTATTGTACTCATTATTAATTGTATATGGGGAATGGGGGTACAATAACATATATTGATATGCGAATCTTACAAAAGAATGAATCACACATAATAAAGTGAAACCGTTTCATAAAACTGAATTAAAAAAATTGATAAAATTGATTTCATAATAAACAGATTAAATTGACATCATAATCAACTGATTATTAGTATGAAATGATAAAACCTATGTCACATAAAAAAAAGGGTGAAAGTGAACTTGAATAATGAAAACATGAAACCACACAAAATAGCAATTGATGCATAAAATATACAACTTAATTATAACACTGCGCACCCTTGAAACCATCACAAAACTCATGAAATGCCGCAAACCCATGAAATGAAACTTGATTGATAAAACCAAAACAATGAAACTTAATTACGAAAAATTTGGTTAGCAATAAAATTGATTTCATAAAATAAAGAAAGAGGAAAGAGTGAAATAAGGAAAGAGTAGAATTAATTTGTAAATAAATAAATAAAATAATTGTATGAAAATACAAATCTAACCTTTTATTGGTGTTAAATGACAAGAGTAAATAGAAAATTAATTCATGTTTACATAATGTGTCGTTGGATGAGTTAGCACAAATGTCATCTAAATTTGTATCATAAGAAAAAATATGTCAAAGTATACAAACATAAAAGGGAGAGATCAAACTTATATGAAAAGAATTTTGAACAAATGTTAGCAAAGAATAATACCTATCCAAAAAAATTGATCATGAGCCAGCCACTCGGGCCTTATTTTCCTGTTCTTGTGTGTTATCATATTGGCAGGACAGTCAATAGTCAATATACAGAGAATAAAATATGAGTTCTGCCCCATTCAACATGCACGTATCCAATATGTACGCAAATATTCTGAAACATGTATTTGTTACAGAAGAATATTTCATTTCAACTATCTCTTTCTATGATCACCATTGATATTATTGGAAGCAGCTACTTTCTAGAGTATACTTGCCTTATTCAACCACATGGACTAATATTATACCAACATTTCCCCAATAGTCACTGTCTTCCAGTTTCACCACCAAGTGTACATAGTTTCCATCTCATCCATTCTTCCCTATTGACAGCAAAAATTATGTCTTACAAAAGATGGATGAACCGATTTCAAGTCTAAACATATTTTTAACTGTTACTATCAATATGATAAAGGAAAGACTTTTGAAAATGCTTAATAACAAAAACTTTATCTACAAGTTGATGCCTTTGAAGTTCGCTGGTTTGTTCCAAGCATGATTACTATAACAGTGACATCATCGTGATACTTCCTCCTCCTACCAGCTGGAATATTCATCAGTTCTTCCATACTGAAACCTGAAACAACAGATTGCAGCCTTAGATCAGTTCCTGGGTTATTGGCAGAAGACATGTTTCCAAATATCAAATTATTTTTAACGAAGCCATTATGTAATGCCAGATTTGAATGTCTGTTTCAAATTCAACAGATTTTTACACTAATATTAGTTTCATAGTTTGGTATGCTAATGCAACCATTATGCCGGATTACTAAGGATACGCAATGAGAAAGAAATATCCAATGTTGTTGCTTGGCATTTTCTGAAATGTATAATCCATACATCTCGCTCAATCTGTTAACCATTAAAATATTGGATAGTTGACATAGAGTTTAATCGAACAGTATACACATGATGCTCAAGCAGTTCAAATAGAGTTTCTTAATAATTCTTTAATTCATTTCTTCACCGTAATAGATGAATAGTTTAACATGACAGATGGAATCAGAAATTCATTACGCCACAAATAATTTGAAAGCTTACCTGCACAATCTGCCGCTCTCATTACAAGCTGCTCTAATAAAAACTTTGCTGGATCGCCAGTAGGATTCCTCAAGATATAAGTATGGACAAGATCCACTGCCTCTTTGTTGCTGAAGAAGTCAAACAATCCATCACTTGCAACTATGACAAAGTGGTCAGATTTTGAGATACTGTGTACATTCAGTGATGGCTCCGAGGAGATATACGGAGGGCTTTGTAGGTTACGAACTCGAAGAATACCCATCAATGCATCATTCAGTTTTCTCTGCATAGTGTGAAATGCATGACCATAAAACATCAAGAAAAGGAAAAGACATATTTACCCAACGGAATAAATGGGTCATAAATAAGACACAGGTGACTGGCATTATATCCATCAGCCAAGAAATTGTTTGTAGGGATTCAAATGAGATCTGCATATGGACTATTGAACAAAAACACAATTTCCAATAGTAGTTCAAGTAGCACATAAAATCATTCTATCCCATTTTTATCATCACCTAGACTCATAAGTTGTTTAATAATAGACCTGCACACTATAAATTTTGTAAAGTAGAGCTTGCTGAAGTGAAAAGCTACCTTCTTCAAATACCCAACTCCGAAAGCACGCGTGACCTTCAATTTTCCTTTCACTCTTCCCCCAACAATAGTCATGGGATCATCAGGGTGATCAGATATGAGTTGAGTTCTTTCTGCTTCATTTTCGACAGTATGACTATAAGTGAGCTGGACAGCTTCCAGCTTCTGATTCCAACTTTTGTGGTCACCTTCCTCATATGTTGCCAACACAGCTCTACTGTCACCTAAGTTTAGTGTGTAAAGATTCTGCCCATAAAGAAGTACAACTAGAACACATGATCCGATAGAAACTAAATCTGGGCGGTCTTCCATTTCCTGTTCAACCATATACAGAAAATCATTTTCTGCCTGGCTAAGAGCACGCTGGAGGCTGTCAAGCACTCCTTGCCTCATCTTATCATGTAGACCATTGAAGGTGAGATTGTCACTAATCAAACTCTTCTTAGTAGTTCTTGATGGATTCTTCTCCATATAATTAGAAGAACTGTCTTCTAATAAATGCCGGAGCAATCCATGTCTATCCAAACCATTAAAGTCCCTAATGCCATCGTGCTTCGAGTCTCTATCTAACAGATTGAAATGATATAGGATTGTTTCATATAATGTCCCAGCCAGAAAATCAGCCGCATCTCGTCCATTGAAACCGTCATATATTGCACAAAACAACCACCCATTTTCTTCAGAACAAACAGCTTGAACTCTGTCTTCACCGGCAGCTCCACCTGCCACTTGTACCTCCATAGCACTAAGAAACCCTTCATTTTTGGGTGTCAAGAGATAAGAATCAGACTCGGACGGGTCACTTGGAGAGGACGGACTGCAGCTTAGATTTGATAAAGTACTTTGGAGAGAAGAGGATAACATATCCAACTTTGAGATAGATGGAGACGAAGGAATCCTGTGAAACGAATTGGGGCAGTCCCAAGTAGGAAGAATTTCTTCCCCTATCACTCCATTGCAGATATTTGTATTCGCCAGCGTGGCATTGGCACTGATGGCAGCACCAGATAAACAAGAGAAACTGCTAGTCCTTTGCATTGGTATGATTTCATATCCCTCACAAGAGCTACTTGAGATACATCTGCTTCCGTTGCACTGATAGCCAAAACTTACTTTAATTTCTCCCTCTGGATTAACCATAGTTCCTTCAGTCATGATATATTACTGAAGTTACACAGAATATATCCAATGTTAATACAGGAAAATACAAAAAAATTCTGGCATAGCATGAGATGATAAGTATGGAAAGTTGCAACATTGCATCTTAAATCAAGTACCCAGAAATGTTGAACAGCAGATTCAAAACGCTGATACAAACGAATTAATAAAAGTGCCAAAGATTACTCCACACATGGACAAACATGCACATTCTATGGATGGAAATATATTATCATCTTCAGGAAAAATAGAGGTATTTGCAATACACAAAGATTTGTCATTCCAAATTTATCCTATAAAAAGACAAAAAATGGATGGAATGGTTCTAGGTATATTTACAATCTCAGTATCTGATTGTAGTGAATTAAGAGTAGAATTTCAAACCCAGGTGGGTCTGATTCAGAGGCAATAATTTGCATGTCACTGCTTTATACTAAGAAGCGCTCATATTTATAAACAGTACAAGACCTAATAAGTCAAAAGCCCTAAGAATAAGAAACAAACACACAGGTCCCTAAATTTGAATACAGTAATCATCCATAACCAGAATTTAATAATAAGAAGCAAACAAAAGATTATGAAGCAGAAAAGCAATTAGGTGTTTTGTCATAAGAAAGAGCCTCAAGCAAACATGATAGACAGTGGCCATGAATAGAATTGAAGTTGGTTCCAATAAGAAAATGAAAAGAAGAGGCAGACCCAGTAGAATTGATGGGAAGAGAAGCAAAACCCACCAGGAGAATTGAAGGATGAGCAGGGAGAGAGAGAGAGGGAGAGATCCGGAAAGGGAAAGAGAAGATGAAGTTGGTGGAGAGGAGAAAGAGAGTGAATATAAGTAAGGGTTGGGGAGGGGACGAGAGAGAAAGGAGATTGGATGGTGGAGAAGGGTCAATGCTAATCTTGTATCTATTTCTTTGCTTCACGACACGTTTGAGGCCTCCTTCCATCCACTATTTCCGTTTTCGATTCTCCAGACACATTTCAACCTCCGTTCTACCATTTCCATGTTGCCGCGTTTCTCCACTCTAATTACCATTATGCCCTTCACTGCCACTGCTCTTTTTTCTTTCACTAGATACATACTAGTGTGATGAGCTTATACAATATTTGCATGTCACTGCGTTCAACCTTTTATATCAGATAAATAGTAAAATTTTAACAACATTTTTTATTTTTAATATTTTTTAAAGAATAATATTCAAATCTGTTTTTATTATACTAAATTTTTTTTTAAAAAAATAAGTTAAAGAAATGATTTTTTTTTCATTTTTTAAAAACAATGGTATTTTAGTCATTTAAATATTTCAGTTTCAAATTTTATTAAATGACTAAAATACCCTTATATTTTTTTAAAAAAATAATCATTTGTTTAACTTTTTTTTATAAATTTTTTATGAAATAAATAATATAAAACAGATTTGAATATTATTTTTAAAAAATAATTTTTTAAAAAAATGTTGTTAAAAGTGGTTTTTTATTTTTAATATTCTTTTGAAAAACCCTTTTTTTTAAATTAGTGTTTTATTATTTATCTGATAAAAAATATTTTTAAAAAAAAAATTTCAAAACATATGTATTTTTATTTTTTGAATTTTTTTAATATAGAGGTATTATGGACTTGTTACATCAAACTTAACTCCGTGATGGACGGTGCAACTAAATGAAACCTTACAGTGGTGACATGCAACTAAAAAAGTAGCAGATAATGACATGCAAAAGTTGCATAGTATAAGGTACTGACCTGCAATTTTCCCTTATTTTTATGTGCGGTTCCCTAACCATTAATATATTCACTGTATTAGACTTTGTTATAATTTTAACATATTATGTTACAATTTTTTTAAAAATGAAAAAAATACTCTTCATAAAAAAAATTAAATATTCATTAATATCTAGGTTCGGTGATTGTCTAGTTCTTTGAACACACACCACAATCGAGTATGCATGTATTGTACGTTTACTTTATGTATCACAGTTTTACTATCCTTTTGTATATCTGTAAATTGTTTCTCTGGTAGTTGTGGCTATCTAGGATCATTTTTTGGATCGTTTTAGTGATATTGTATATTTATAGTTATTTGCATAGATGCACATGATAGTGATGCGCCCAGAACTCGACACGAAAAACGATGTGGATCGAATCTCAGACTCCCGACAGTGTGTCGGTCACACGTAATACAATGTTGTAATTTATGACCCCGAGTTTATCGAGCCCAAAGGACAATATACTATTTATTTCTAAGCACTCAAGTATAACTTTTTAGTTAATATTAGTGAGTCAAAAATGTTGGTTTTAAGCTCGGGCATTAACAAAACATGTAATAAACATGCAAGACTAATTTAAATAGTCAAATTTATATTAACCTAACACAGGTAGAGGCAATGAACATGTTAACAATGAATTCGGGAAAATAAATTAAATTTAAATTATGGTAGTTGTTGTTTCTAACCTCCTTCTAACAAGAATTCCTATTCTGCCTAAAACCCCCTTCCAGACCAGTAAAAGGTCTGTCTTTCTAAGCAGTCACGTTATTGCTAATCAATGATTTAACCAGTCGAGAAGCATTACGATTTGTGAATTATCATAACTTTCGGTGTGTGTCACCTATGGTCATTACTACCGTGTTAACCCACCTATTCCTAGTGAGGATTTAAACTCATATTTCAATTATCATTTCCATCTACTAACTCCCCTTCCGGATGAACATTAATAAAGTAAATCAATCTATTCGGAATTAACGTAACGAAGCAGTAAAAAAAATTAATTAAAATTATCCTCCTCAGCGCAATAAGCATATAAATTAATTAACCAAATTTTCCTAAACCATTGTAAATAAATTTATGCCTCAATCCCTAAGCAGATTAGTTCATCACGTTCATATGCCCAATAAACATATTAATATATGAATTAAATTAACATGAATTTCATATTAGTTATAAATAAAATAATGCAATCATGTGAATGAGAAATTCAATACCATAATTGAAATACATAAGAATAATAAACATGTAATTGAATTAAACCATTTAGGAATTGTAAATACACAGGGATAAGAAATCAAAAAGAAAAGTCTGAATTTAATTCACAATCTGAGAATTAATACGTGAGTAGACTTTGAAACTCTCTTGATTCCTCTCCTAGCTTAAACGTTGAGTTCCTGAAATTGTTCCTAATACTCTTAGAAACTCTTTGATGCATAACTCTATTTCTTTTGTAGAAATGTAATTGTGAATTAGTTAATATTTTCCCAAATGCGACGAAAACTTTTTATAGTCGCGAGTTTTTGTGGCGGTGTCGTGCCTTGTTTTTAGCGTTCACGGAGCGTACACAAACTCTGAGCAGATGCCCAATACATACTCAGGCATGTTGAACACTGAAGCAATATCATCATTGCTGTCAACCAATCAACTTTAAACACTACTAATAACATCATGCATGCATACACCACTTACAAATCTAGAACTACCAGCATGACAATATTCAGGGGAACTCAGCAAAGAAGACGCGATAAAGATAAGTATGATGCACATGACCTATAACTAGCATGCAATCATGAAATGCAACACAATGCGCCCCACACTGAAAATCCACACGGTTCCCCGTGCAAAAAAAAAATTAATAAAGACGCAATATGCATGTTGAATGTAATGTAATGCAATGCAATGCATGTGAATGAAACGACTGGGGTCACAACTTTCCCCTTTCAAAAACCACATAAATCCAACCAAATACTCTATCATAGGATAGAAAAAGAGATAAGTATTAAGAACAAATGGATCTTAAACTTGTTGGGGATTCCCGGGATTCATGCACAGTGGAAAATTGGAATTCTAACCGGGATCCCGCACAAGGACCTCTCGCCAACAATAGATGAATCAATCGAATACGAATCTATGAAGTCTCATGAAAACCTACCCCCTCGTAGTCCAAATGAGTAGCTCTTGAGTCCAATCCAAGACGTTCCCTTGGGCCCGTCCTCTACGAATGCACACACACGTGAGCTCGACCTCTTGAAACGTGGATTCTCCCGACGGCTACTAGACCACCGTAGAACCCTCTCCTAACTCGATTCCCTAACCCCCAATGCAAGAACTAGAGATTTTTTAGGTGATATATCAAATATTGCTTAAGGCATTAAGTGGCTCTCACCCCAAGGCCTTTATTTATAGGCTTTGGGTGAGGGCCTAGGGGTTTTCCCGTCTGGCACAGGTGTCGATCGACACCCTTCCCGTGGTAAAAGGTGTCGGTCGACACCACCCTTTTCATTGCCAGACATAGGTGTCGATCGACACCATACAGTTGCCGATTGACAGATCTTTTTGACGATGTCGATCGACACCCCACTGTAATCATTCATATATCATCTAACTTTGGACCTCTTGAGTCTCATCGAGTCGCTTCGGTCTTGCTCTTGGTGTGTGACCCTGTAGGCCTGTGACACATTAGCAGACATTAGCAGATCAGCGTGAAACGTCATTTTACATTATCCATCACTAGTGGTCTCTAGTAAAACATAGTGATTACTCAATGTCCACGGGGTATCAATCAGTTGATATATTCTCTCTGTCATATGTATCACTAACCCTTTGTTTTCTTAAAGCCGTCATCCTCATGTATTCGATCTAGTTTCTCGAATTCCGAGATGACTTATACGTATTGGTGCGGCCGCATACTTCATCAGTCATGCTCATCAAGGAGCCCATAATCATACCCTTCACCACGTCTCACCATGGGGAAACAAATCCCTTCGGACGTGCCAACGATACCCGTTATGACTACCCTGTTACAGGCAGCGTTGGAGTATGTCAAACTACTGGAGTGACGTGCATGTGAGCCATTCACTCCAATGTCTTAAGGTAGTGATCACACGACGACGGAGTATGCGTTGGTGACTTAATCTATGCACCATACTCTAGACAGGTCATCCAATACCATCTCCCAGATGACATTCGTGATATGACTTTGGTAATCCCATTACCTAGATCAACATAACTTGATCTTAAGTCATCCTCACGCTAGTCACTTATGAAGTATTCGATTAGGGATTCGTCAAGCATAATTTCATAGTATCTAAAGGTTCTACTATTAGTGATGACACACTCAATGACTTTAGATGAAATTATACCTTGACTCATTACTACAACACAATAATAATGAAAATGCATTTTATTGCTAAACATAAAATTACATAGAAAAGACTTGGACTAGGGCACAAGCTCTTACAAAACTTCCCAAAAATTTCATTTGTACAAGACAAATGATAAAATTCATGCCTAGAGGAGTAGTATTGAATAGTATGCACATGAGAAGTAAGGAGAGATATCATCTCAGGTGTTAATCTCCGGTAGCTCCTCTCTCTCTTCTTCCCCTCACATGAGTGCTCTTCTCCATCCGGAAGTATTATGATAGGGGCCCATTCCGCTCAACTCTTGTATTTTCTCCCCAAACTTTTTGATAATGTACCTTTCATCATGAACATAAATGCCATTAGAAAAAAATTATAGGTATATCATTATTGATGCAAGCATATCTAAATTTTTTTACTTAAACAAGAGTTTTCAACCGAATCAAGAGGAGATAGAGCCCATGTTTTTGCATCAACCACGAACTCCCTTACCGATACACCCATATATACGTCGTGGTTGACTACTTTCTCCACTTCTCGGCTTGGCTCCACCATAAGCTCCTCTTTTTCTTCATTGTCGAACTCTTGAAGAGAGTCGACTTCCATCAGTCCTTGAGGCAAAGGTAATTCCTTTTTCGCCTCATGAGCTAATGTTGGTAGTTCGGCCACTTTGGAATCGTCCATCTTGATCTCGTGGAGAGACTTATCATTAAACCGTTAGAGTTGTGCCCTAGCCAAATGTAATTACTTATCTACGTGTAATGTTTTATCATCTTTTAGAATAAATAAAATGACATTATATTACTAATGTGTAGTAGTAATATATTAAATATGGTTTGATCTGTATCATTATGTGTATCATCACTAATAGTAGAACTGCAGATCTTAACGAATCATATTTAATGTATTCCTGGTCAGGTAAGCTTCATTAGAAGCGAAATATGAGGCTAACTCTTTATGATCACACTCTACTGATCATGGTAAGGCGAGTGCCGGAGATAGATCATAGATATCATTAGGGGAATGATATTGGACGACCCGATGGTGAGTATGTAGCATAGATGTTGTCATAAGCATATTCACATATCGTAGTTTGTCATTGTATCCTCAGACCGAGGAGTCTTTGTGATAACTATGTAATAAGTATCCAAGTTTGACCTAGTCTAACGTTACCTGTAAAAGGGTAGCCATAAGGACTCTGATTAGCTTAGGTATAAGTTACACGAGTGAACTCGAAAGACGGTTAAAGGATTTATCCTGCATACTTCGGTATGGGAATGATATTTTGTTTAGGCCACTTGATGAGTATGACTGAAAGAAATTGCATGGTCATGCGGGAGACACTTAGTATCAAGTTTTCAGTCATATCAGATATCAAGAAACTGTGATTGATAAATAAGAATGACGGTTCTATGCCTTATGATCAATCTGGATATTGGGTGATAAAAGGATAGTGACATGAACGATAAAGAGGTTAAATCGAATAATCGATAATCATGGACGTTGGGTAATCATGTCTTGCTAGAGGCCACTTATTATGGAAAGGGAAAAATTGTAATTTTGTCAGTCTGCCAATGGGTCGTGAGCCTAGAGGGTCACATACTTTAAGAAAGGTATATCAAAAGGGACTTGAAAAGTCAATATTCAAGAAGTATGAGAATCGGAAAAATTCGTCTTTCAGTTTAGTTAAATCGGAGCGAATTAGTTTAAACCAGAAACCAATTTTAGGGAATTGGATCGGTCTAGTTAAACCATTTAATTAGAACCCAATGTAAATGGATTTAATTAAAGTTTAGCTAATTGGGCTTTAAGCCCATTCTTAATAATAATAACTGTTATTATTATATTAAGAAATATTGGGATTTAATTAAGGAAATAATTTGAAAATAAAATGAAATTGATTTTTCATTTTATTTTCCCATAATTTCCTCCCCAATTTCCGTCCCCTCTTCCTCATGTTGTCCTCCCCTTTCTCTTCTTCTCTATTATACATTTTGCTTCTTCTTCATTTTCTTTCTAGCAAAAGTTTTGAAGAATTTATTAGCACCAAAAGGCCTTACTTGTGTGGATATTATAGAGATCATATAGATTTGTGCTAGTTGATTTGATTTAAGGAAACAAGGTAAATTTCCAAATTTTTCCATGTTCTTCATATGTTGATTTTTTATCACATGATGATCTTATTAGAATAGTTTCGGGAATCCATGATTATTTTAGGCTTCCGCATGAAATTAATGGTTTATAGAACTCATGGAAACCCTTCACAAAACACCCTAGAGGATTCACCTACCAACATGCCCATTTGGATAAATTTGGGCTCTTCAGCCCATTGTGCCTCCTCCGTGATTCTCTCATCTTTCTCCTCATCGACCTTAATTGCCTTCTTTTGCAACCTATCCCTTTCTTCTTGACGTCTAAACAATTCTTTTTTTATTTCTTATCATCGACATCAACATATCCTCTAATTCTGATCTCTTATCTTGAGGAGAATGAATTTGGGAATCATCATATCAATTATCTTGTTTTCATAATATGCATGGGAGGGGTAATAATCTGGGTAGGATGATGCGTGGCTTTTGTAGGGGTGGTAATCTTGATCGTGTTGAGGTAATCTCTTGGTAGGATGACAAAGTATCATAATATGATTGGTAGTTTGTGTAAGAGCTAGTGCCCTAGTCCAAGTCTTTTCTATGTAATCTTCTTATGTTAAACAATGAAAGACATTTTCATTATTATTGTGTTGTAATAATGATTCAAGCGATTATTTCATCTGAAGCCATTGAATGTGTCATCACTAGTAGTAGAACCTTTAGATACTATGAAATTATGCTTGACGAATCCCTAGTCGTATACTTATCCATAAGTGACTAGCGTGAGGAGGACTTAAGATTAAGTTATGTTGATCTAGGTAATGGGATTACCAAAGTCATATCACGGAAATCATCTGGAAGATGGTATTGTATGACCCGACTTGGAGTATGGCGCATAGATTAAGTCACCAACGCATACTCCGTCGTCTTGTGACCATTGCCTTAAGATCTTGAAGCGAATGGCTCACATGCACGTCACTCCATTAGTTTGACATGTCCTAACGCTGCTTGTAACAGGGTAGTCATAACAGGCATCGTTGGCTCTTGGACGGACTGTAGTGGGAGCGCATATTGCGTCCGAAGGGATTTTTTCCCTATGGTTAGACGTGGTAAATAGTATAGTTCTGGGCCCCTTGATGAGCAAGAATGAGGAAGTGTGCGGCCGTACCAGTTACGTCTCAATCATCTCTAGATCAATGAACTTGATCCAATCGATAAGGATGACAGCTCTATGTCTCATTTCGATCGTATACGCCTTAAAGCAAACAAAGGGTTAGTGATATAGATGGTTGAGAGGAGATATCGAACTAATCGATACCTCGTAGACATTGGGTAATCACTACGTCTTACTAGAGGCCACTGGTGATGGATAGGCTGAAATGGTATTTCACGTCGATCTGCCAATGGGTCACGAGGCTACATGGTCACACGCTAGTGGCAAGAATCGAAGCATCTCGATGGGACTCAAGAGGTCCGAAGTGGGTGGAGAGAAAATGTTGCCAAAATGTGGGTAACGATTGACACCTTGGTGGTGTCGATCGGCGCATGCCACATAAAGGTGTCGATTGATGCCTTGGTGATGTCGATCTGTGTCGATCGGTTTGTTGACGCGTGGGGGTGTCGATCGACACCTCTGGCACAGAGGTGTGTCGATCGACACAATAGGCTGACAAAATTTTCCCTAGAGGCTCTCACCCAAACCTATAAATAGAGGTTTGAGATGAGTGCCTCAATAAGCCAATTTTGGGCATATTTGCATTCCACCCAAAAACTCTTCTAGCTCTAGCATTGAGAGTAGAAGAATAGAGAGAAAGAAGAGGCACTACAAGAGTCTAGTAGCTCTTGTGAGAGTCACCACTTCATCAAGGTTCGAGTCCGGTGTGTGCACACTCGTAGAGAGCGGGTCCGAGAACGTGCTTGCAATTCGAGGCTCGGAAACTTTACGAGACTAAAAGAGGTAAAAGACTCTTCCTTTATCCTTATTTATGATTCATCTATGAGTTAGCGTTTGATCTATGGGGTTTCGGGTCAAATTTCCTTTTCCGCTGTGCTTGACCTGCTAGGAACCCAAACAGTTAGGTGGTGATCGCCTTTGGTTTAAGTAATGGTAAAGAGGGTCATCTCGGTAGGAATAATAGCCACTACGTTGGCCTTTATAGCCTTGATTTAGAGCATAATAATCATGCTCCCCTCCATCTCCATCATGACTTCCATACGATGTGGATTGCTTTTGAGGAGTCCACTCGTAATCTGGTTGGCTTATCCTCTCTTGATGATAATCATAGCCTCTCCAATCTTGCTCCATTGAATTTTCCCTCTTTCTTTCCTCCTCAAATCAATCTTCACAAATCTAAATTATCATGTAACACTAGAAAGAGAGTTAGATCACCAATGCACAAATCGCACACAATGAGCAATAGATCACGAAAAATGATATGCAATGATTTTATTTATTTATTTACATATATATACAAAAAAGTAAAAGACTAAAGAATAGATAGCAAAACATAAACTACCCTGATGGATATCCGATGTCCCCGACCATACTAGAACTGAGCAACCCGAAAACAAACATATAACAAGTCTGGTAACAGGTAATTTTGCAAATATTCGAGCAGGTATAGGCCAAAAAATCACCGCCGCCCCGTACCCAAAAGTTTGAATCTATTTATTTGTAAAGATTTTTGCATTAATGTAATATTTATAAGGGAAAATGACACTTTTGTGCACCTAACTATACAATATTCCCACTTTTATACCCTATCTATATTTTTTTTTTCTTTTTCAGTACACTTAACTTCATTTTAGGACAACATGCCCCTAAAGTACCAAAAATAACTAAACTATTCATGGAATTGACCTAGTTCAATTTCAACAGTTTTAAGTTTAACCCGGTCTAGTGAAAAGAACTAACCGGTTAAATGGATAATAATAGAATAATAATAATTATTATAAAAATAATTACAAAATAACTGTAAAAAATAAGAATAAAGGAAGAAAACAAACAACCTCGCCTCATTTGCAAGGCGTCTCGCTCACGAAACTAGTGGCCTCCGGCGTGAACCAGACCACAACCGCCTCTGACTGTACCAGATGCTAGTCAAGGAACTCGACGTCGACCGTACCAGATGCGACAGAGCCTCCTACTTTCTCTCGATCTAAATCGTCCGACGTACGTGGTGGTGCCTGTCGCCAGCGCCATCACCGAATTCGTCCCTCGCATGCGTCATCACTAGAGTCGGTCCTTCCTTGTGTCGTCGCCGGAAATGTTTCACATGAGATGGTCTTTCCCATTCTTTCTCTTTCAGACCCGGTCTAGTGAAATCATCATTATCCACTTCGTTACAATTTAATACATGTAGACTTTACTTTGTTTCAATTTAGTCCCGAACCATTCCTATTTAGCCTCAAACTTTGTTTTGTTCCAATGGGAATAGTATAAGAATAGATCTGTGAGAAAGAAAGAGATATAGAGAGGAAGAGGAGAGTTGAGAGGTTGAAGAAAATAACAATGTAATTCATCTATTTTTTTAAAAAAAATTATTCAAGAGAGGGTAAAACGGTAATTTCACAAAAGTGTCATTTTTCCTATTTATAATGCTTTCGCTTTTATAACTTTTAAAGTTCCATAATCTGTTAATATTATTATATAATATCTAGCAATCTTAAAGTGTATCGTTCTCTTGAGATTTAACATGTTTCGTAAGTCGAGAATGTTGGGGTTTAGAGGGTCTAGAACATACATGCACAACGGAAAATAACAAATCAAAACCTCGAACCTACCCAGGATCGCATCTATGCGATAGATCTACGATTAAAGCAATTAAAACCCGAGATTTAGAAGTTTACCTTTTTCTAAACCAAACCACAGTTTTAGGAACACCGATCCGGTCTCCC
This sequence comes from Geranium rotundifolium, assembly GCA_963920655.1. Taxonomy (NCBI): domain Eukaryota; kingdom Viridiplantae; phylum Streptophyta; class Magnoliopsida; order Geraniales; family Geraniaceae; genus Geranium; species Geranium rotundifolium. Next base: position 34,499,066 of record OY987311.1, on the reverse strand, counting down.
CTCTTTTGGTAACCACGCGAACACACAAGATCTCAAATCTAAATCCTAAATCGCCTACTAGAACGAAAGATAGCTCAAGTGAAAATTTCGGCAGTGTTTCGGTATGGTTTTTGTCACTTAGAAATATTAGCACCTAAGGCTCTCTATATAGAGTTTTGCTAGGGTTTTGGGATCACGAACCAGCCCATCAAATAGGCTAGGTTCGGTTCCCTTGGAACCCTAGCCACCACCACTAATGTGGCTAGTTTTGGCCACATGGGCCAAAACCCATTAGGGTTTCGGCCATGGGATAGTGCGCGCCCCATTAGTGGCAGCCCATGAGGGCTTCCATGCCATGGTATCTCCTCATGGGCTAAGGCCTGCCACAGCTGGCGCCCAAAACCCTAGGCTTTCGCCCAGTTCATTGCTCTTTTAGTGCTTTCGGGCCTGTGGCCCAAAACTCTAGGTTTTGGCCACGTCTCATTCCAATTAATTTACCATTATTTTGCCTAATTTCCTCAATGCGTGTTCATTGTGTGTGATCCTCTAGGCTCATGTCCTGTTGGCAGATTGATGTAAAATCTCATCTTACTTGATCCATCGTAAGTCGCCTCTAGTAAGACATTATGATTACCCAACGTACATGATTATCGATGATTCGATTTAACCTCATGTCGTCCATGTTCACTAGATATCCTGATTGATCCCGTCGTGCTGATTGATCATAAGGCATAGGGTCATCATCCTTATTTAATCAATCACTGTTTCTTGATATTCGAGATGACTGAAAATTGATACCCCATATCATATGCATGCCATGCGTTTCCTTTTCGGTCATTCTTATCAAGTGTCCTAAACGGATATCGTTCCCATATCAGAGTATGAGGGATAAATCCCTTAGCCATCTTTCGTATCACTCATGCAACCTGTTTCTAATTGAACAATCAATTAAACTAACGAATGGAGGGCAAGATGGTCTTTTCAAGTAAGAAAATGAAAGAACTAAACAAACTGAAAAAGTAACCTATGAATTTTTCATTTTAACACTCTCTTCAACCCTAACCTTACTCTCTTTGTAACCTCCCACTCTCTCTCCTAGATCTCGCCTCTCTCATCTCTCACCTTCTTTGCACAAAATTTTCGACGACCGACCATGAAAACCTTGGGGTGGTCAGGGGCAAGGGTGTTGAGGAGGGCCACCAAGTCATCAATGACGTGGAGGGCGGTGTAGGATGAGGTTTGGCAGGAACATCGATGTTGCCAAAGCCGCAGAGGTCGGGAGTGAGGGCTTGGTAGCTGAGGGAGGAAAGGGCCAGGATCTGGTGCCGCCATAAGTACATGAAAGCTGTGGATGAAGAGAATCACAGGGACTTGCCCTTTCTCTGCCGCTGTCGGACCTCCTTCCAGATCTGGTCACTACCGCCGCCAAACCTCCGTCCAAGTCAACTTTAATGCTCAAAAACAAAATTAGTAATTAATGATTCATACCCCATTTTCATGTATTATTTGTTTGTGATTTAGATTAATAATTTTAGAAACTTCATTTTTTTTAAATGCTATGAAGCATATTTGTTTGTAATTTGTACCATTTTATTAGAAAATCAATTATTTGGTGTAATTTGTAGGCTTTGATGTTTAGGTTTTTGTTGAGAGAAGAGAAGGAGTTACAGAGAGATTTGCATTTCATTCATGAGAGAGAGAGAGGAGGGAAAATTGGTCATGTTTCATGAGATTTTCAATCTTTCTATTCATATTTAATTTATTATTTGAAAGGAATAACATACCCTTGCACTATAAGCTTAGGTTATTATTAAAGTAAGAGTAAAATACTATTTTCACATTTATTGATAGTTATACACTTGAAAGTCACGTAGGGGTATTTTGGACTTTTTATAAACTAAATCAGTTAAATTTAATGAAATTTACTTTAAGTGTAACGTAATAAAACTTTGGGGAGAGAGAAATAATCATTCCAAACTTAAGTATAGTGATTCTAGAATAAGGTTTGGGTAGATATAGTGACTTGTAATTATCTCTCATTTTTTTATAAGATATACACATTTTGCATAAAATGCAAATTTCAGAGCATTTTCTTATTATTTACAAAATAAACAATAACCTCATGGTTCATGCAAAAATATCATACTTTTGGGAACTTTTGTCAAATCCCCTATATTTATCTTACCTTTTGTGTGGATCTCTGTTTCTGTCGTTGTAAGCGATGGACCTCTTACTACGACGTTGTAAGTGATATAGTAGTTGCATATTGTTGGTGTTGTGTATTATTATTGCCATATGATTAGGCCTAAAATAAATAGGAAAAATAACACTTTTGTACACCTGAATATACACTTTTGTCACTTTCATACCCTACTTTTTTTTTCCAGTACCCTAAATTACATTTTGGGACACTTTACTCCTAAAATACTAAAAATACCGAAAATACCCCTGAAATCGAACCAAAATTAAATCTGGTCTAATCGGGTCCAATTTTAATTGTGTAAAAAGACAAAATTACCCAAAATTATTCATCAAATTTTCAAGTGAATTCCAATCTCTCCACCTCGCCTCTGTCCTCTACTTCGCCACCGCCAACAATCACTTCGATTCCGTCGAGAGCCAATTAGGGTTAGGGTTTGTGGTGGTTGTTGGAGTCGATGTCACCTCATCTCTCTCACCTCTCTCGGCCTCTCCAATAACTCCATCTCCGGGACTTGAAGTCTCTTTCCATTTCTTTCAATTCGCTCTCTGGCTCCTTACCGGAGGAGCTTTCCGCGTTGCCCATTCTCTCCTTCTCGGCGGAGCGCAACCACAACTCCACGGAGTCAAAATGGTTGTTGGCGGTGGCGAAGGAGAGGACAGAAGCGAGGGTGAGGAAGAGGAGGGGGCGGGGGAGGAGGAGGAGGAGGAGGAAGAGAGGAGGGAGGTGAAGAGAGTGACATTCACTTGAAAATTTGATGAATACTTAAGGGTAATTTTTTGTCTTTTTACACAATTGAAATTGGACCAGATTAGACTAGATTTGATTTTGGTTCAATTTCAGGGGTAGTTTAGGTATTTTTAGTATATTAGGAGTAAAGTGTCCCAAAATGTAATTTAGGGTACTGAAAAAAAGGTAGGGTATGAAAGTGACAAAAATGTATATACAGGTGCACAAAAGTGTTCTTTTCCAAAATAAATATTCATTAGTAATAGGAATTAAAATGGCAATGGAAAAGGGGTAGTTACGGGGTAAGTTATGTATTCTCTAATCATGTCTCGTTCTTCAGTCTTATACCCTAAACCTGACCATTCCTCTAATTATAGAATTTTCCCCAACATGTTGGCTATAGTGAATCCCCATTTTTTCAACACGCCCTAAACATTAAATTAAATTAAAATGATATTTTTTTCAATTCAATTATATTCTCCGAAAATAGTTTTTTTTGACAAAGATAACTCGAGCGTGTTTTGTAGCATTATGCACATCAGATTGTGAGTGTTCAACAATACCACTCACTTTTCCTTACCCTTTTCTACTCAAGGTCTCCTTCAACCTTGATGATTTCCCGACTTCAGGTTTCAACGTATCATCTCCACGGACGGTCAACGTTTGATGCTAGATGGTATGGATGATACTTGACCATCGTCTCAACACTAATATTCCATAAGAAAAAGGAGTTGTTATTTTCAAACAAAATGGAATAAGATTGAACTCGCATACCAGTCAAAAAAAAGGCAAGAACTAAATTCAAGTACCAAATTTGTCCTGTTGAGTAAACCTTCCTTTTTAGGTATGCATGCCATCTTTTGAAAGGAAACACGAAAAATGAAGATCTAAATTCAAAAGAATCGGTTGTGGTTCTTGCCAGTCGGTTTAAGAACCGAAATGGATCCAAAATTAAATAGTTTCCTCAGTTTAAAAACCAAAATAAAAACAATAATCATAATTATTAGTTATGTTCCAGTCGGTTTCAAACCGATTATGTTTAGTCTTGATTTGGTTCTCGATTCTAGTTTAAAATGCCAAACCTCTACATGTAGGAGCACGGATGCATCAAAATTTAAAATTCTTATATATCAATAATAATTCAAGAGAGTATATATCTAATTAAAATTAAATTTTAAAAATTGAACGAACTTAGTTGTCTATAACTGAAAGAAATAATTTCAGCTAGGTACCCTAAAGAAATCTCATTATCAAATATGTACACTGAATTTTTTTTCGTAGGTTACCTAAACCAAACTAATTATCAACAATGTTCTACACTCTGTAGCAGAATTTTGTGAAATGACGGTTTTGCCTCTCACTCCTCTTCAACCTCTCTAATCCAGTTCAGAAGGCCCACCCAACGTCAAAGACCCTCCATCGCTACTGGTGGAGTTTCTCTTCTTGCATGTCTCTTTCGACGCCGCCTTCTCCACCTTTCCCATCCTAGAACGCTCCGTTTGTGGAAATTGGCGATCTTAGATACGGTGTAACGCCACCTACCGTCATCGCGTAGAGGAGGCTTTGGTCGAAGATCAGATACACCAAAATCCCCAATCTCCCCCTTCTCCGATGAGGCCAATTTTGCCTCCGAAAGACCCCAACCTCTTCCTCTGTAAATCAAAGCTCTGTTTAGGACCCAAACCTTAGAGTTACTATCTTCAAACACAGTTTTTTACCAAATTTTATTTATAATTTCTATTTATTCTCCAATTTTTTGGGTTTCTACTGCCGATGACCTCAATTTTGTGTGATCCGAACTGAATTTTCCCAAAATTCCAATGTTCCGAGAAATATTTTTTCCTTTTCCTGCATTTTCTTGGCAACCAAACATACATATTCAACACACAAGATTTTTGTTGCTTCCGATGTTGATTCATGATAAATCTTTTGCGGAAGATCGATGTTGTGGAGACATGTCCTTCAGAGGTTCAAGGTTGTTTTGTTCTAGAGAACGATGAAGAAGTTCATTAAAAAACACAAAATGTGGCGATGGAGGTGATTGGGGACGATGAAGGCCGCACCAGATCTTGGGGATGATGAAGGTCGGTCAAATTGGGCTCCAAATTAGACCGAAAATTGGGAATTTCATCCAGCCAAGAAAAAAATTGAGTCAAACCAGTGGTCCATTGCAAAATTGTTATTTTAATTTTATCTATGCGAAAGACTAATATGCCCCTAACCTTTAACATAAATCATTACTCAATGGAGGGGCTAAATTGTCATTTCACAAAGATCTGTTTGAGAGTGTATAATAATAATAAATTGTTTTGTTTAGTTGACCTTTTTACTTATTCTAGATAATGAAGTTTCTCTAAGTACACATAGCTAAAATGGGATGCATTCAAGTTAGAACCAATAGTTGCATGAAAACTCGTAAGAACCACCAAAATGTAACGAGGGGGCATGTATTTTTCTATAATCTAGAGGGAAAAGTGTTACGAGTCGAGGGGAGGGGTGTTACGAGAGAATGAAAGCTTTTGGTCTGCCATAATAATGTTATGAAAATACACCTCATAATAATGGAAACACGGTTATGGAAATACATGACATAATAATAGAAATACGGTTCTCATAGGTACGCACGCACAAAACCTCCTGATTCGCACGAAATCATGACCCTCGCTGAAATTATCTTTATCTGAAACGAAGATTATTTTAAAAAAACATTTAATAATAACTAATATTTTCTTATGACCAAAAGCTTTTGTGCACAACTTTTTATTATCAAGAAGTAAATGTATTTTTCAGTGCGGAATTGTTTTTATCTATATCTAACCGATATATAAATACATAATTCAGTATAACCTCGGACTATAAACGAGCAGTTCAAACTTGATTCATTAAATAATCGAGCTAGAATTAAATTATAGAGCTCAAGGTTAAAATTATTTAATGAACGAGCTAAACTTGAACATAATAATTTAAGGCTTGATAGCGAGATATCTCGTTTAGTATATATATATATATACACATTTTTATTGATATATTTTAACTTTGATTACATATTTATAGTAGTTTCGACTCAAGTCTATCTCGAGCTAGCTAATTTGGTATTTAATGAATTATCTATATGATTTATTCAATATTAAATTTAAATTTTAATAATGTATATATTAAAAATTAAGTGAATCAAGTTGAGACAAGCCAACCAAACTCGAGCTTGTCTATTTTCTTTCGAGCTGAACTTGAGCTCGGTTGCATAAGCTTGTTCTAGCCCGAGGCAAATTATAGTCGAACACTTTTTCACGAGTCGATTCGAGCTCTACAAATTGTAAAATGGTTGAGCTAGTTTACATCTATAGTAGTTTTGTAAAAATTAGCCAAGTAAGTCGTCATTATAAATTAACAACACCGACCAGTTTTTGTGTACTTAGTTAACTTTAGTTGGATTAAGGTAGTTAAATCGAATTTAGACGAGTCAAGTTGAATCTAGGCGGATGTAGACAATTTTTGTAAATATATTTATTTAAAAAAAATAAAAAATACTTAAAACTAATATTTTTTTTGTACTTTTATCGATATATATGTGTTGCTACGTTTAGTGTTGGCATATATTTTAGCGCAAAACAAAGATGTCAGCCAACATGTTGCAACACATTTAGCGTAACATAATACGCTCAGAATTAAAAAAAGTTTTCGAAGCTCTCCTATTTAATTCACAGAAGCATGACGCGCAAAGGAATTAAGTCACGACAAGATTAGGCAACTTCTAGCTGTGAAGATTACACGACATCAAGGTCAATTAAAGAAGGCGGCAACGCCAACCTGTCAACTTGACATAATTGAAAGGCGGCAAGGGGATTTCCTATAAGAAGTATAACTCCGAAATAGGCGTGTGTGGTTGCTATAAAAGCATGTGCTTCCCCCACAGCAACTTAGACGTTCTCTGTGTTAATTCTCAGAGCTCTTAACCGTGCAAGACTAGCGTGTTGAGAGACTGATTGATTTATCAAGAACGGTGTCGATCACTATACATCATACGAGCAGTATTGAGTGTTAGTGATTTGAGGGTGTGTGTACGTGATTGAAGATTGACGAGCATATTGCCGATGACAAATACACCGAGCATAGGCTTGCTCGAAGGGTGGAATTGAGAGGATCTCAAAGACAGGGGGAGTCCCTGGTCGAGGTGGTTCACGGTGAGGTAATAGTTGCTTAGGACTATAGCTTGTGTGATAGCTAGTTGATACTTGAAGTTGTACTATTAACTACCATATAGTGAAATTCTTTTCACTAGCAGAGTGCCCCCAGACGTAGGTGCGGAGTCACTGAACTAAGTAAACATATTGTGTGTCTTCTGTTTACTGTTTTATTTACTGTCTATTATATGTGATTAGACAAGTTGTCGAACCAATTGTTATAACATTGTGTTCGACATCTTGTTTACGCAAAAAAATCAGAATTTCAATATGTATATTTTATGTATATAAATGTAATAAATATTAAAATATTTTTATTTATTATTTTTATATAACATAATTTTTGTTTATATATGTACATTTATTCATATAATAAAATTTCAAATATACAGCAATCGTAGGTCTCTGATTAATACTTGGGTAGTTTTTATGGGTTTATCCTCTGACAACAATTTTTACAACACCGATCTTTAGTATGTGTATCTATGATGGTGTATTTGTAGCGGACAAATGTAAGCCACTAGTAAGGCAATATTTTGTAGTGGTGGTGTACATATACACAGGCAAATGGATAATCCATAAATTAAGAGGCGAATTGGACAAAAACAAATATTTATATTGATGGTTCACAAGACGGTAGGGACAGACAAAAGCTATAGAGGACGATACATAAGAAAAAAGGAACCACATATTCAATTGAGCATATAGCATTGTCGTTACTATGATTGCATACACTTATGAGTGCAATTTTCCACGAACTTTATTGAAATTTTATTTTCAGGACTAATGTCACAACTTGAGACACTTGGTTCTTATAGTCGGATCGTGCGGTGTTTAGGAGCGAGACTTATTTACTATACTTGTTGCTACGTTTAGTATTGACAGATTTTTTAGTGCAAGGCAAAGATGTCAGCCAACATGTCGCAACACATGTGGCATGACATACTGAACACAGGAATACGCAAGAATCACAGATGTTCTAGTTTGCAGCACGCGTAAAGATTAGACGACGAAAGAAACAGACAACTTCCAGCTAAGGTCGAGACATATCAGCAAAGGCTATAGGCGATAACATCAAAACTTGCCAAAGCCGGCAAGGGTTTGGATTTCCTAATCAGTATTGGAAACCAATTAGGCATCACGACTTGCTATAAAAGCAGACGCTTCTCTCAGCAAGTCAGGTCTTTTCTCGGTGCAAAATTTTCAGAGCTCTCAACTATGTACGATTAGCGGATTAAAAGGCTGATCAATTTAGAAAAGACATTTTCGATCATATAACATCAACTCAAGGAGATTTGAGTGTTTTGTGATATGAAGGTTTTGTTCGTGATTGAAGATTCACGCAGAAGCTGTTAAAGACAATTGAGCCGAGCATAGACATGCTCGAATGGTGGAATTGAGAAGATCTCAAAGACAGGGGGAGAGGCCCTTGGTCGAGGTGGTTCACGGTGAGATCTATAGTAGCTTAGGACAATAGCTTGTGTAATAGCTAGTTGGGCTTGAAGTTGTACTATTGACTACCTAATAGTGAAAACCTTTCCACTGACAGAGTGCCCCCAGACGTAGGTGCGGAGTCACCGAACTGGGTAAACATATCGCGTACCTTCTGTTTACTGTTTCGTTATTTATTTGTTAATCTAACAAGGTATCGAAACCGATTGCCACAACATTGTGTTCAACATCTTGTCTGTATACCAGACTAAGAATTTCAATACTCCTTCCTAAACAAGTAACACTTATGGTGAAACAAATTTACGAGAGTGGATAGATGAATTAGCGGTTTACTATAATATATAAATAAGAAAGCAAACGAGATAAAACAAAGACAAGATAGAGGTTTAAGGCCACAAGGGATGGGGAGGTCTCTCCGATGAGGACATACTATTTTATTTGCCAAGAAAATCTTCCGATGGCTGATTAAGGCCTAATGAACTAGTGTTGAAACTTCTTACCCCCTAAAAGTTGAGCATATTACGATGCATCTTATCCTCTATTTATACTACTAATACAGAGGAATTTTCTAATATAACTCTAACTAATAAATGGAAAAGGTATTCTCTTCCAAAATTGGGTGCCAAGAAAATGCATCTAGTCTTCATGTTGTCAAGTTCGTTGTGAGCTGATTAGGATAGGGATGATAAAAAAATCGAACTCGACGGATACCCGATTAATCCGGTCCGATCGGAATGGGTAAAACCCGGGGAAAATCGTGTACAGGTTCTCCCTTCGAGTTTTTGGCCGAGTGCCGGTCGGGTGCAGATTGGCCTACACCCGCCCCATTTCCAACTCGTACTATATAAAAATAAATTACTTTTTAACAAAAAAACATTTTAAAGAGATTTCAATTAAAGCATTTCTGTACATAATTTTATATTATATATATATATATATTATATATATATGTATATTATAAATTTTGGACATTTTCAATTTTTTGCATTGTTGATGGTTGTATTTTTGCTTTAAAGAATAGGACGTTGATGTAATTCTTAAAAGAAATTAATAATAATTAATACTTTTTATCACCAAAATTTTGTGTACACGTTAATTTGATTATTAAGAAGTAAATATTTTTTCCTTATGAGTTATGAAAGTGTATTTATCCATATCTAACCATTTGATCATAATTTATTTGAATATTCAGATTATATGTACTCAAATCAACCATAAAATAGTGTTTTAAATAATTAGACATAGGAATAAAAATAAATGGGAGGGGAAAGAAAAGAGAAGAGAATAACTAGAAACGAAAAAAGAGGAATGAAGCAGTGTTGTGAGCGGAAGTAAAGGCCGAAAAATGATGGAGCAAACCTTACTTGTTCAACCCCAAATATTTACTAATTAACCACTCCCTCTTCTCTCTCTCTATCGTCCGTTTATATCTCCCTCCTTAATTATTCTGATTGATTCATATATTTGATCTGTTGTTGATTCATCAACCTCTCTGCAGAATCAAATCAAAAGAGTTAGCTAAAATGAGTTGTGATGCGGAGTTGTTGATTGGTGATCAGAGGAGCCGTAGTAGCTGCCCCAATCCCATCCGCTACCTCCTCCGTCAGCAGCGCCTCCTCTTCCTCCTGCTGGGTGTGGCAATATCCTCCTTGTTGTTCACGACGACGACAACAAGGACAAGGAAGGAGGATGAGCAATTAAGCCAGCTGACGGAGGAGGCATTGTCTTATTCTTCTTATTCTTCGTCGTCATCTAATTATAATTCATATTCGTGGTACCCGCAGCACTTGAACGCGGGAGGGAAGGTGCCATTGGGGCTGAAGAGGAAGGGGAAGAGGATAGTGGTGACGGGCGGGGCGGGGTTTGTGGGGAGCCACCTGGTGGACAGGCTGATGGGGCGAGGGGACAGCGTGATCGTGGTGGACAACTTCTTCACGGGGCGGAAGGACAACCTGGTGCACCACATGGGGAACCCGCGGTTCGAGCTGATAAGGCACGACGTGGTGGAGCCGATCCTGCTGGAGGTGGACCAGATCTACCACCTGGCGTGCCCCGCGTCGCCGGTGCACTACAAGTACAACCCCGTCAAGACGATCAAGACAAACGTCATGGGCACCCTCAACATGCTCGGGCTCGCCAAGCGCGTCAACGCCCGATTCCTCCTCACCAGCACCAGCGAGGTGTACGGCGACCCCCTCCAGCACCCTCAGGTCGAGACCTACTGGGGCAACGTCAACCCCATTGGCGTCCGCAGCTGCTACGACGAGGGCAAGCGCACCGCCGAGACCTTGACCATGGACTATCACAGAGGCCTTGGGATTGAGGTCCGAATCGCCAGGATCTTCAACACCTACGGCCCTCGCATGTGCCTTGACGATGGCCGTGTAGTTAGCAATTTTGTAGCTCAGGTATTCATATATATTCTTGATTAATTAGCGTCTGATGCTTAATTTTTAGAACATTAATTACAACAAGAGTAGAGACCCTTAATTTCCCTTTGTTGCAGGCACTGAGGAAAGAGGCAATGACTGTTTATGGCGACGGAAAGCAAACAAGGAGTTTCCAATACGTTTCAGATCTGGTATATATATATATATATATATATCTCATGCATGCATGCATGTATAAATATATATAATAAATGTTGACCTATATATATATATATAGGTAGAGGGCCTAATGAGACTGATGGAAGGAGATCATGTGGGTCCTTTCAATCTGGGCAACCCTGGTGAATTCACCATGCTCGAACTCGCTAAGGTATGTACCATGCTCGCTCGAACTGGCTGGTCGATCCTTTGAATAGAATTTGATGATATATATATGTGGACGTCATGTAGGTTGTTCAAGAAACGATAGATCCAAATGCAAGGATAGAGTTCAGGCCCAACACAGAGGACGACCCGCACAAGAGGAAACCAGACATTACAAAGGCGACGGAGCTTTTGGGATGGGAACCAGTTGTGTCCCTTCGGAAGGGACTTCCAATGATGGTCTCTGACTTCCGCCAACGTATTTTTGGCGACCTTAAGGCAACAGCTGCAACCGGATGATCCATAATTCTTTCATTTTTAGCATTTTAAACACTTTTTTTTGTAGTTTAATCAATATACTAGCAACTTCCTATTGGTTGGCTTTGTGGTTTTCTCCTATTTAACAACTGTCCCTCCTTTTTTTGTCATTGGAAATTAACAACATATATTGCTATAAATATCAGCTTTACGTAGTTACATGTGTTGAAATCTACACCACCACCTTGGTTTAACCGTTATTTTTCACTTTTATCCTTACGTTCTCATTTTTAACCCAATTTTGCTTATTAACTCTTCGTTGGTACAAGTACATGTTTACTCAAATAAAATTTTACACACACAAAATGGTAACAGAAAATTGAATTCAGTAATGTGCTTGCATGTTTCTTTACTCACCTTTTTTCTACTCAAATAAATATTTATGCATTTGAACATATAAAAATAAACAGAAATTTGAATTTCGTAATGTGCTTTCACGTGCCTTAGTGATATTTTTCTTTCCTAAGATGGCTTATTCACATTTTCCCTTTTCAAGCTAGCTCACTCATATTTTTCCTTCCCAAACTGCCATACTCACATTATATAAGAAAATGACTACAAATAACATTAACAGTTTTTATACATAGTAACGGCGCACAGTATGCGTCGTTACAGTTTGTAACAGTGTCAACCACTGTGCGTTATTAGAAACTTGACGGCAGACACACGCCGTTGTAGTTTGTAACGACGCACATTGTTTGTGCGCCATTACCAAAGCTAACGTCGTCGTCGTCTAAGGAAAAAATTTGTAACGACACAGTTTGTTATGTACGCGGTCACAATTGTAATGGCGCACGCTTCGAGTACGCCGTCACTATTGTAACGGCGCACGTGAAGTGTACGTCGTTACATTTGTGACGGCGCACATGGAGTGTATGTCGTTTCATTTGTGACGACGTACATGCAAACGTACGCCATTACAAAAAATATATTATTAAAAATATAATAATGGAAAAAAACTAAAATTTAAATATTCAAAAAATTAAATTAATTATTAAACAATTATAAAAATTAAAAATGTTTGAATAAATTATTACATCGGGAAGTAAATTATGATGACGGACCAGGAGGATCTCTATACATATTCGGGTTAAATGGAAGCATTTGTGGATTTGCAAGCCTCAACTGCTCCTGAAAATACCTGAACATCATAGACTGTTCGGCGACAGCCTTATAAGCATTTTGGCCCTCCAGTTAGCCTCCGCGATCTGCTTCGCTTGAGTGGATATCTAGTGCGTCGCTTCATTGAGTTGATTATGGAGTCGTGTGAACTCCTCAGCATGAAAACTGGAGTCCGACGAACGTCTTCTCTGTTTCGCCGGTGCCTGATAATACCCCTGCAACCCCGAATGCGTCTTACTCGGGGGACTTCTAATATGTTTCCTTTGGTGGCCTTCTCGTGATTGATGAAATGTTGGACTGCTAGTCACATAAACTCGTTCTTTTCAGCGTCGGTCATCTTGATCACATTCCCGAGAGGGACAATGTTCGCCGGGTTATCCTTCGAGTCCTGAAGCACTTGCTTAATGAAAATCTGTAAAAAAAAATAGAATTAGTTAATATAATAAATGAAAATATTAAAATAAAATAAAAAACGAATTAATCTGTTAATAACTTACTCATTTCAGTACCACGTCCCCGTCCTCTCCTGCTCCCCCTCCTCATCACCACCACCATCCGGGTAAGCCACAACCCTCTCCGAGTGAGCCTTGAGCCATGCCTCCAACTTCTTGGAGATCTCTACGGTACCGGCAGCATCCATTATCTCCCAAAGAGTTCAGTATGATATATGGCCGGTATGATTGTTCAACTTGTTATCGCTTTTTCGGATTGTACTCATTTGAGTTCCGATTTTCGCCTAAAAAAATTTAAATTAACTACGGCGATACCAAAATTAACATGATTAGTTCATGATGTGGGTCTATGCGGTGCCCATATCGACACCTCTTTACCTACATTTAGTGCCGAATTTTTCTCGTTATGTGGTTATTTAGAGTCGTTTGTACCACTTTACGCTTTCGAGTATGTTTGGTGCAAATTGTGCATAAAACAGGTGATAATGGAGTAGAATAAATCAGAATCGCAGCAGAATTTTTAGAGAGCACAACGTTTTCGTACTTAAGCGGATTTTATCCAAACTTATATCACATCAAAGATAATTCGGTGATCTACCACTCTAAAAGGAAGGTTTCTCTAATTCTGATGGGAAAAAGTTCAAAAATGCAGTCAAAGGCAGTACCAAAAAAGATCTCGAAATTTCAGAGCAGCTATACTTGTGAGCGCCATAAAACCCTTATCCGAACTTCAAATCGAGTACATAATACATCTAAAAAGATCTCGAAATTTCAGAGCAGCTATACTTGTGAGCGCCATAAAACCCTTATCCGAACTTCAAATCGAGTACATAATACATCTAAAAAGATCTCGAAATTTCAGAGCAGCTATACTTGTGAGCGCCATAAAACCCTTATCCGAACTTCAAATCGAGTACATAATACATCTAAATTGAAGAGAACAAAAATAGGAACAACTCTCATCAAAGAAGTTTTTGCATTGGAAGTCCGGAAGAGGGCGAAAATCAAGCTCCAAAGTATGTGGCGATGGCCATATGAAAGTCACATCCAAGCCAAAATTTTCAGTTTGATGTGGCGATGGTGTGACAATCGCCACACCCATCGACAGAGCCCAGAAAAAAAAAAAAAAATATATATATATATATATATATATATATATATATTGCAATAGTTCCCTGCATTGAAGTGACACGTTAATAAGTACACCGTAGTGACATGTAAATGTGTCATAATTCACCGTAGTGAACCGGAATCATCCCTAGAATGTGGACCGTTAAATTTTACAATTTTTCCTCCGCCGTTGCTCCACTTGCTCATCCGTACGCGCCGTGTGATGGATCTCAGCATTAAGGAACAGCGATGGCAGCAACATCCCCTGTAGACCTTCCCAATGTTCTTTCCAAGTTTCAGTTCTAGCTTGCATTGGGACTGTGCATATCGGATCACCTTGCAGGCGGAAATCAATGACAATCCTTAGATATTTTGAAAGTTAATTTCTGCATATGTGGAAAATGAATCATTCACTTTTGTAAGAAAAAATGGTAGATGGATAATCATATACTGTTGTGAAGCTATGTGCAATTATTTATTTATGTTCTTTTTCCTTAAAACATTAGGCAAGGCAAAGGTTGTTTCCAAGTCACATTAAACAACAGTGATCATGACATTATCATATATGAACCATCAAACGAACTCATCTAAATTACATATTTGGCGACACAACTGTTGACCATCGTGCCTGCCTGCCTGCCTGCCTGCCTGCAGATCCAAAACCCTTTTCCCCAAAGTCTGTCTGTACGTATCCAACATTATACTCTTCAGACATTCCCTCCCAGCTTCCTCACAACTGGCTGTCAGGATATAAAATTGTAATGGGTAAGACGACCGTGGATTCAAGTCCCATCTAACGAGGTACTCTCTTCCGACTGAGGATCTCCTGCTCTTTTAGCCGATGCTGAAACCTAGCAAGGCGAGCTTGAAGACTAACTAGGCCCGCTGCCTTCCGCGAGAGCACAAAACTCAGCTGAGTCACATAATTGTCAATTTGGCTGCCTGGTTGTTCCACCTCTGCCAAAAGTTTCATTTCCTGCCACACAAAACCCACACTGTGAACAAACAAGCACTAGGAGTTCCATCTTGACTTATACATTTAAAGGTTGCATGAACCAAACAATACAATACATTTTCTGCCATTAGAAAAAGCGATTTAACAAGTCACTGCATATAAACCATGCCATGTAATATCTTGCGTCTTTTTGGTTAAGTTTGTTTATTTATAGTATACAAGTCATGTTAAAACAGAAGAAGCAAGTCAATTAATGAGCGTGCAAGAAAAGCAGATTTATTCCAGAATGAAGCCAATAAAGATTTAAAGTTGAACACAAATCATAAACAATGATTTCATGCACAATCAAACTATAAACAGAAGATGAATACTGTGGCAACTAAAATAGATGTTGGCCCAACGAGATATGAGACCAAAGTCACTTACTTCACGAACTATCTCCATAGTATCCTCAATTTCTTTTCTATGTGCCGCAATTAGAGCCTCTTCTTCCTGCAACACAACCCCAAAAGACATAAAAGATAAATATACGCACTGTTCTAATTAAAGTAATAACTTTACAGTAACACATGAATTATCAACCTTAAGTAACTCATTGATATTTCCATCAGGAGGGATTTCCGACTCATATTGTCCAGATGGTATGTTATTTGAACTAAAGTTCCCTGCACTCTGTTGTTTGGAGTTTGTGGCAGAGGGATCAGATCCACAGACGTCTTTTCTCAGCCTGTTCCCCAGGTTTTCTGATTTTTCATCTCTAGCAACTTTTCTGCGAGGCGGTGACACCTTTTGCACTGTCTCTTCTGCATTAACTGAGTTTTGGGAATATGATGGGGCGTACATCTTTGGTGTAGAGGCATAGGAAGTTTTAGAATCAAACCTCTCTCTATCCGTTGAACCCAAAGCCATACCACTTTCCTCCAACCCATTGTAACTTGAAGGAAAACTTTGCCGCTGTCGGTCAAATTCAAAATTATAGTTGAATGATGGATTTTCTTTTTCTATAACCCTTCTACCAATATCTGATGTCTTTATTTCTTGATGTTGCTCATAAACATCCTCTGAATCAGCTGAAACCGGAAAAGAAGATGCAGCTGGGACATCCTTATTGATTGGAGGCAATGAATTTATGGCCTGATCTTTTCTTGGATTTCCAGTTTTTGAAAGACTTTTAACCCTGCAAAATTAGATAGCAATTTTTCAGTAACAGTACAAATGCATAATGTAATGCTAAAATGATATCACGTCAGTTGGAGGTCATATTAAGTGGAAGAAGCATACCGATCAGCATATCTTAAAGTATTAAGAGTATGTTCACATGAACCTGCATTAGGAGAAATGCAGGAGATCATAACAGTTTTTGAGTTGCCAACGAAGGAGTCACGGAGCACTTCTGTGAGTTTACTGCCACGAAATGGAATATGGATCTGGTCATTGTCCAGTGCACGAATACACTCCTTTAAGGCCAAAAGGCTCTTGTTGATCTCTGCACCCTCAATCCTAAAATTAATTGCTACCAGCATGAGAAAAATTGTAAAAAAGGAAAAAATTTCATGTCGCAATCAACCAATACCCTGGCAATGTAAATACCTAACAAATCCATAAATACCTAGTAAATCGATCAGTTGTCAATAAAATGCTCATGTTAAAATAAAGTTCTTAAGATAAACATGATCATAGCCTGCCATATCCATTCTATCAGTAGGGATTATAATAAACATTTCGGTATTAATTGCAATTCACTTAATTCAGAAGCAACCAGAAAGGGCAGATTGAAGCTAGACGGCATAATCCCCATGACCACAATTGGCGCTACTTGGATTCCCCAAGTACAAACCCTTCACAACCACACCACCACCAGGCAAACTAGCCATAAACCTGTAAGAATAGTTAATTAAATTAGGATTTCCTATTAGTATTATGTTTCCTAGCTTGGTTTATTTCCTATTGTTCCCTATATAAAGGAACCTCCTACTGTAATTCATTATCAAGTTATTCATCAATAATACCAATTGAACCCTGCTGAAACTCTTTTTTTTATCATAAAGAAAAACTTTTATAAATATGAGGCGTTAGGGGAGGGGGTCCCCCAACAAGAATACAAGAACTGAAAGACAAGAAAACTAAAGGGAGTGTGGGTTTGAAATCCACAGTTCAAAAGACATATCATTCGACATTCCATCCGATCTTAATAAAGAGTAGGTCCAATGTTGGACTTTAAGCAGGGTGGCCTCCGGAGACACTGTCTCCTCTCTAAAAACCTTCCCGTTGCGGACGAGCCAAGTAAGCCAGAGGACGAGAAGACAGACCCTCAACCAAGAACGACGGCCAGCACTGACGCAAAGGCCGTCCCACAAGGTCAGATTTGCGCGATCTGCCCCGGAATCACCACCGATATGCCCCACCATCAGAACACTAAGCTCCACAGAGTCCATGACCAAGAGCAAGAGAGAAGGAGATGGGAGCATGATTCTGGACCGGACTGGCATAGAGGACGAAGTTGTAGGAAGTCGGGAATAGGGATTCGGCGGCGAACCAAGAAGTCTGCAGTGAGGATCGAGTTGTGCCCGGCCAGCCAAGGCAAGACATTGAATTTTTGGAGGCACGGGTGTCCGCCAAACAGCTCTAGCCCAGGGAATGCTTTGCTTCAGACTCCGACATGCTATTAGGGAAAAGGCTTTGGAGGAGGTGAAGCCTTTGGCATCCAATGCCCATGAAAAAGTGTCTTGCCATAATTGAACATAAAGGCTAACTGTCCTGCAATCACTGATATGCTACATTCCCAAGAATCTGGGTGTTATGGTCCCTAGCTCTAGATCGGGTAATGGGTCCTCGAGGTGATGGGGTTGATCGAGACGTGTGGTTTCGTCGACGACCTATTCTGTAAATCTCACAATACTCCAAAATACTCAAGCATATGTTTCTCTAAAGTATTGCTTGCCTTTTTATTGATAATCCAAGCCCCTATAAATACATCATACTACTAGGAAATAGTGGAATATGAAAAGCAATGCGGTAAATAATAATAATTCAATCCCATCAATGTGGGAAGATGGAACAACTAAGTCACTAAAAGATAGTGATAAATGATAATACTTAATAATAATAATTGTGGACCACAACACGGGTGTCCGCCAAACAGCTCTAGCCCAGGGAATGCTTTGCTTCAGACTCTCGACATGCCATTAGGGAAAAGGCTTTGGAGGAGGTGAAGCCTTTGGCATCCAATGCCCACGATAAAGTGTCTTGCCATAATTGAACATAAAGGCTAACTGTCCTGCACTCACTGATATGCTACATTCCCAAGAATCTGGGCAGATGCCAAGATTCAATCTCTAAATAGTTGCACTTTCAATGATAATTTGACGGTTGCGATCTACCAAATATCAATCAATCCTTCAGCAAAACCACGTGGAGTTTTCTACATTTACTTTCCTCCTCTCCGTCCTTTATCTAATGTCATCTCCTACATTGAATCAAGCTTTATCAAGTACTTTTTACTACAGCTTCCCATCTTAACTTATGTCTACTTTGTCCTTTTACTTTATCCTAATAGAATAACATTTAGGGAAAATTCCCGTTCACTACGGTCAACTATGCCACTTTTTCAATTCATTACGGCCAACTATTTTCGGTGTCAATTCACTACGGGAAATTTTTTTTGGTATCATTTTACCCTAGTGCCGTTAAAATATATGGAAAAATACTGTTTGACTATCAAATTTTATTAAATGTCAAAAATGCCTCTGTATTAAAATTTTTAAATATTATCTTTTAATTTTTTTAAAAAATATTTTTTATAGAATAAATAATAAAAAAATGATTTGAACATCATTTAAAAAATATCAAAAAAATATTTAAAATAAAAAAACGGTATTAAACTTCGTTTTTTATTTTTAATATTTAAAAAAAATTGATATTGAAATCAGTTTTTTTATTATTTATGTCATAAAAAATAATTTTTTAATACAGGGGTAATATGGACATTATATATCAAATCCTACTCTGTTAGGAACGGTGACCCCTAACAAAACATCTCCGTAGTGAATTGAAAAGATGGCATAGTTGACCGTAGTGAATTGGAATTTACCCTAACATTTATTTACAAGGTTTCTAGCATCCTCATGTTGCATGTCTATAAATCGAACAATTCCTCTCCATGACTGAAATATTTGTTCATCAAGCCATGCATAAGGTAAGTGATGAAAATATTATAAGGTGCAAAGAACATGTTACATTACATATCATTAAATATGAAGAATCAATAGCAAGGGGTAAGAATTGCAACTTATTATATCCATAGAACCAAGAGAAATGAGATGAAGATAAATGAGCAAGGAAATGTACCTTGTTTGTCGATCATTATCTGTGGTGTCGGCGCCTCTTTCACTACCGGCAAGATCAATGAAAGAAATCTTCCCAACAACTTTTCCACCTTTAGACTCGTTTCCATCATTGTTCCGTTTAGATTCTTTGACCTCACCGTGCTTCTTAACAACAAGTTGTAAAATAGCATGTGACCTAGAGGACTCCTCATTGGCACCAGTTGACCCTGTACTTCTTGAAGAATTTCCCTTTTCAACATACTCTTTGACAATCTGTACATCTGAAACTTCGAATTCCTGCAATCCGACTATGCATACTTGTTGCCGTCCATCTTCTCTCATACAAAGCTTCCTGTATAATGATGGATGGAGTTATCACAATAAAATATACACTTGGGACACCAATTAAGCATTTAGAAGAAACTAGATATTGCTAAATGAACATCATTAGGGCGACATCTCCAATTAAATGCATTCGGCAATATGCTTCTTCAAGTGGAGCAGGTATGCAATACATAAACCCAACTCAGATATGGAGCAAGAGCAGTTCAAGTATTCCCCATCCATTCGCTTTGAAAACTACAAATATTTATTTATAATATCTTATAATTACGAATACTTAACTAAAATAGAAGTAGCCATTCATTTACCAGTCATCATTTTAAATATGAAACAACTATGGCTGGGAGAGAGCTGTAAAACACAGGAGTTCTAAGAGACAGTAATATAGTAAAGGGAAAAAGAAGGCAAACTTGAACATCAGAAATAAACTTGTCACTGCTCCCTATATTAGTGTTTTTAACTTTTGTACTGTTAATCCTAAGGCTCGTATCTAAAATATTCCTAAGGCCTATATCTAGAATGTTCTTAAGGCATGTATCTAGAATATTCCTAGGGATTATATCTAGAATGTTCTTATTCTAGATTATTCTATCTCTTCCTATATAAGAAGAGGTTCTCTTGTAATCTAAGCAAGCAAATCTAATATAATACCAACTTCAAAGATTGTCATGGTATCAGAGCCTCTTTAAAAAATTTTCAATCCTTGGTTCAATTTTTGTATGAGTGTTGCTTTGCCCACTCGTTAATCATGTTTTAGCGGGTGGGCAAGGCATTCTAATTTCGATTTCCATTGGCAAGGCACTCTAGTTGCTCGAAGTTGTACCTCCAAGTTCCTTGTTGGCCGATGTACCCCGATTTGCTACAATACCCCCGTTTGCTATCGTAATTTTTCAGCCGGTTTCCTTGTTCACCATCAACTTTCCAGATTGACATGAGTTTGGCGTTTACTCAAGGCGTTCGGATCTTTGTCATTCCTTCTTTTTTCTATCATTAGCCTCTCTTGAATGTGAGAGGATGTGCTGAAGCCGTAGCGCACCCGGTATCTTGCTCCGTGTCCGGTCTCTGAATCCGGCCTCCGTCTCCGAATTGGGTATAAATTCCCAAAGTCTCCGAGCTCCGATCTCTGTCTCCAAGTTGGGTATACATCCTCAACGTCTCCGCCTCCGAGTTATGAATTGAAGTTATGATGTTCTCCGAGTTTCGACTTCACGCACCGCTCACCGTCACTCGCCACCGTCATCAGTTTCTTGGAATCAAATTGATTGGTCAACCCACATCAATTTGAGGGGGGGTGTTAATCCTAAGGCTCGTATCTAAAATATTCCTAAGGCCTATATCTAGAATGTTCTTAAGGCATGTATCTAGAATATTCCTAGGGATTATATCTAGAATGTTCTTATTCTAGATTATTCTATCTCTTCCTATATAAGAAGAGGTTCTCTTGTAATCTAAGCAAGCAAATCTAATATAATACCAACTTCAAAGATTGTCATGTACAATATAGAATGCATGGAAGTAGGCTGTGCAAGGTTGATTGGTACAATATTTAGCATAGTATCCAATTAGACTAGTTTAAAATAATTAACTCTTAGTTCCTATATTTAGCATCCTTATAGATAAAAACAATGAGACCAACATAACTCAAGTTATGAAGCAGGCATAGGCAAAGAAGCAAGTCTTTAGATGACTGGTCATGATAGATTCAATATACAACACGCTACATGTAATGAATCAGCAACGAGAGCATCCCTAACAAAGACTACTATTAGGTTCAAGATCGGAACGAATTCATGGAAAAACCAGCACAGGGACTGTTGAAATACAAATGTGTTACATTATATGTTAGAACTATAAAATATATTACTTATCACCTATAAAATGTATTATTGGTAACTGAATATTGGATACAGTAAGCGAACACTTTATAAAGGGACTAACCATGTAAAATTAAACTACTAGGAATAAGAAAGACTACTCATAGTCATAGGTAACAATTAGTAATGGGAAACTGTCAATCTAATATGTATAGGCCCATGTAAATATAAAAGCCCAATTAGCCCAGTTATGACCTAACCCTAATGCACCCTTTTATCCTATAAATAGTTAGCTCTTGTAATTGTTTTCATCATAAAAATACAGAACTTTTCATAAGATTGTCATGGTATCAGAGCCTTTGTAGGTTATTTTTTTTCTAAAATTCGGTTTTCAGTTCTGGGGTTCGTTCCTGAGCTCTGTTCTTCGTCATCCGGCGTCATCCGAGTTTATTCGAGTTCATCCAATTCTGTCATCCGTCATCCGTCATCTGAATCCGTCATCCGTCATCCATCAATTTATTTTTTTACACCCAGGTTGTACAGGATACAGTTGCTGCTCCGGCTCGCGCTGCAGATTGGGTAATCAAGGATGCCCAACTTCGTAGCCTGATTATGGGCTCAGTGGACTCTCAAATTGTCATTCACCTGCGTCCTTATCGCACAGCTAAGGATATGTGGGCATATCTTCGACGGGTTTATTATCAGGATAACTCGGCCCGATTGTTTCAATTGGAATTGGATATATCCAACTTCCGACAGGGTGCTCGTTCTATTAAGGACTACTATTCAGAATTTATGGTCACGCTCACGCTCTCGAGAATTGCAATAAGCCCGGTCACGCTCTCGAGAATTGCAATAAGCGTTGACCTCGTGTGCCTGCCACTCGTGGGGAAGCCTCACATGTCCCCGCATATCATGCATCAACTTCTCCTATGATCCCGACAAGTGATTCCATCGCATCATCTCCTGCACCTTCACTCACCCTTGAAATGGTACAACAGATGATTATGTCTGCATTTTCTGCTATGGGATTTCAAGGTAATAATCTATCTTCTGCCTGTACTTGGTTTATGGATTCTGGTGCTGTTAATCATGTGTCCTCTACGGCTCAGAATTTACGTAATATTCGACCTTATGTGGGCACTTCTCGAGTGGAGACAGCTGATGGAAGTCAGTTATCTATTACCGCAGTTGGGGATGTTAATTCTAAGATTACTGATATTTTTGTGTGTCCGAAATTATCTACTAATCTGCTATCTGTTGGACAACTTATTGATCAAAATTGTGATGTGAGATTTTCTTCGACTGGTTGTGTTGTGTAGGATCAGGATTCGGGGGAGCTAGTAGCGGAGGGACCTAAGATTGGACGTCTCTTTCCACTTCAGAGTTCTCAAATCAAGTCTGTCTTTCCTGTTTTTTCATGTTTAGCACCTCTAGATAGGATTTGGCATAGGCGTCTTGGCCATCCTAATTCAAAAATAATGAACCATTTGTCTCGTTCTGGTATTTTGGGCAATAAAGTTTTCAGTTCTTTATCTATTGAATGTGATGCTTGCAAAATGGGAAAAAGTAAAACTCTGATATTTCCTTCACATGGTAGTCGTGCTTCTCAGTGTTTTGACATCATTCATAGTGATTTGTGGGGAATCTCACCAGTTCTCTCACACTCACACTATAAATATTTTGTCTCATTTATTGATGACTATAGTCGTTTTACTTGGATATTTTTCCTCCGTTTTAAATCTGAGGTGTTTGACAAATTTAAGGAATTTCTTGCTTATATCGAAAATCAGTTCACTAAGAGCGTTAAGATTCTGCGTACAAATTTGGGTAGAGAATACATGTCTAATTCATTCTCTGAGTTTTTGTCTGGAAAGGGTATTATTGCCCAACATTCATGTGTTGACACTCCACAACAAAATGGGGTTGCCGAACGCACAAATAGACATCTCTTAGATATTGCTCGTACCCTTCTCATTGAATCTTCGGTCCCGCCTCGTTTCTGGGTCGAGGCCCTATCCACAGCAATTTACTTGATTAATCGACTTCCGTCTCAGGTTCTAAATCTCGAGTCTCCTTACTTCCGTCTCCATCAGAGGGCACCTTCGTACTCTCATTTGCGTCCTTTTGGGTGTGTCTGGTTTGTTCTACTTCCTCATGTCGAGCGCACTAAGTTGTCTGCTCAATCCTCTCGCTGTGTTTTCCTTAGGTATAGTAATACTCAAAAGGGGTATGTCTGTTTCGATCCACAATCCAACAAAATTCGGGTGTCTAGAAATGTGGTTTTCTTTGAAAACCAATATTTCTATCCTTGGTCATCAGTCGATACAGATATGTATGCTATTTTACCTGAGTTTGACCACATCACTGAGTCTCCTGTGTCGTCTGCTTCCATTGTTCCTTCCACCCGTGTCAGGTTTAGACCTGGAGTGGTTCACACGAGACGTGTTCCTGATGCTACCACGCCTCCTTCGATATATCCTAGTCCAGATGCTAGTTCCGAAGACAGAGGATATGGAAGTTCCAGTAGACAGTTGTGACCTCTCTGCAGATACAGTTGTTCCCCTTCGTCGTTCTACACGACAATCTGTCCCTCCAGATCGGTACGGGTTCTCCTCCTCTACTTCTGCTCTTGCCACTACATTATCCTCTGTTGAGATTCCCTCAAGGTATTCCAAGGCCCAACTTGATGGTTGGACTCAGGCTATGCAAGAGGAACTAAGAGCACTCGAATTAAACCATACTTGGGACACTGTCACATGTCCACCTGGTGTTACCCCACTCGGCTGCAAATGGGTATATTCAGTTAAAGTTCGAGCTGATAGGAGCATTGAGCGGTACAAGGCTAAATTAGTAGCATTGGGTAACAAGCAGGAGTACGGAGTCAACTATGAGGAGACATTTGCTCCTGTGGCAAAGATGACTACAATTCGAACCGTTATGGTCATTACTGCTTCCCAGGGATGGTTTTTGAGTCAAATGGATGTCAAAAACGCATTCCTGCATGGGGATTTAAGGGAAACTATATATATGAGGGCACCACAAGGATTATTTCCCGCCCCGACCTCTAAAGTATGTCAACTCCGGCGATCTCTCTATGGATTGAAACAGGCTCCCCGTGCATGGTATAAGAAGTTTCGTTCTGCATTACAAGATTTCTCCTTTCAAGCAAGCAAGCATGACACCTCTATGTTTCTTCGCCATTCCTCTAAGGGGATTGTCATTCTTTTGGTATATGTGGATGACATTGTTATCACAGGTACAGACACCGAATTAATTGCCTAGTTAAAACTTCATCTCCATAACTCGTTTCATATGAAGGATCTTGGGCCTCTCACATACTTTCTAGGTCTAGAGGTTCACACATGCTCAACAGGAATTTTTTTGAATCAAGCGAAGTATGCCAACGATTTACTTGACTCGTCTGGTATTCGTTGTAGTTCACCAGTTGACACCCCAATGGAGTTGAACGTCAAATTACGCAAAGATGAGGGTGATCTCCACCCTGACCCGATTGTGTATCGTCAATTGGTGGGTAGCTTAGTCTATCTCACGATTAGCCGACCAGATTTGTCCTTTGCGGTTCAACAAGTTAGTCAGTTTCTCCAATCTCCTCGACATCTACATTTGGCCGTTGTACGTCGCATTCTGCGCTACCTGTTGGGTACTGCCACTAAGGGAATTTATTTTCCCTCCAACACCTCACTCCAGCTTTCGGCGTATAGTGATGCAGATTGGGCTGGTTGTGCGGATACTCGACGTTCTACGACTGGTTGGTGTGTATTTTTGGGCCCTGCTCTGATTTCTTGGAAGTGTAAAAAGCAAGACCGCGTCTCCAAATCCTCCACAGAAGCTGAGTATCGGGCTATGTCTCAAGAATGTTCGGAGATCATTTGGTTGCGTGGATTATTATCAGAATTGGGATTCTTGTCTCTTGGAGCTACTCCTCTCCATGTTGATAATACCAGTGCCATTCATATCACGGCGAATCATGTATATCATTAGCACACCAAGCATATCGAAGTAGACTGTCACTTCATCCGCGATGCTTATGATTCGCGAGTGTTGTCTCTTCCACATGTTCCATCAAACCTTAAGTTGGCAGATATCTTCACTAAAGCCCTCCCTCGTCAACGACATCAGTTTCTTGGTGACAAATTAATGTTGGTTGATCAACCGACATCAATTTGAGGGGGGGTGTCAATCTAATATGTATAGGCCCATGTAAATATAAAAGCCCAATTAGCCCAGTTATGACCTAACCCTAATGCACCCTTTTATCCTATAAATAGTTAGCTCTTATAATTGTTTTCATCATAAAAATACAGATCTTTTCATAAGATTGTCAGAAACAAACTACTAATATAAGGTAAATCTAATACTCCCCTTCAACTGAAAGACAGATAACACAAAAACTTCAATGTGGACCAACATTTAATAGGGAAGAGAAATTATGTCAGTTAGGTGACGATGCAAAACATCTTTAAGCAACTACCAATTGTTGGCTTGCCGAGTTCTACCCGAGTTCCAAGTTTCACAACCTTGCACATGTGGAACAACGAAATAGGTCATTGGCCCATGGGTTACTATGGAAGAGCCCACCAAACTTCGATACCATCTTAAGAGCCAACTCACTTAAAACTTAAGTTGATATGTAGGGGCGTAAACTTGTTTATCAAGTGGAATAGATCCACATC
Source organism: Geranium rotundifolium (assembly GCA_963920655.1). NCBI lineage: Eukaryota > Viridiplantae > Streptophyta > Magnoliopsida > Geraniales > Geraniaceae > Geranium > Geranium rotundifolium. The sequence continues at coordinate 34,472,637 of OY987311.1, read as the reverse complement.
TTTTCGATGTGGTACTCTAACAATAACCACACGAGCTATCTTAACTTCCTAATAGATTGCTATGAACTAAAGGTGGAAATCATCCTGCAGACACTACACAAAAACACATTGTCATAGTGGAAAATGACAATACAATGAAAAAAGGAAAGGGACCAAGAGGATCAAAGTTGTTTCATAATCAAATTGGGTGCATCAAGGAGAAAGAAGAAATGAATGTACATAAATGCAGAGTAGAGTGATACTAACTTTCTATCACTGAGAAGATCATATAGCTTTCCTCCATATATCTCAAAATAGCTGAGCCACAATTTGAATCTCTGATTGCGGTAAATTGGCTTGTGTAAGTATCTAACAAGATCTTCTGCAGCTCTAAGAGGCAATGGTTGCATTGTAAATGTTTTACCACTACCTGATTTTAATGTGATGTAGATTAATGATGTATCAGGTAATTTAATCATAGAAAAAGCAATAAGCTTTAGCACGAGGCAGCATCCACAGAAAAAAAATAGTAATAGAAGGCGAAAGAAGTAAAATCTTTCATGTCTTAACTAGAGTGTTGGACCAGAAATCCATTGTGGAAAAATATGACTTTATGATGGATCGTCCTATTCAAAGCTCCCTGGGTTTTGGATTAACATCTATAGTACAACACTGTTCTTCATCTTAACAGGCAAGCAAGCGATAGCACTTTCCTAGCATTATTAAGAAAAGTATCTAAAAGTAAATGAAAAGGATTTGGCTTCCTCTCTGTACAGCAAAAATTACTTATAGGCCTTCTATCAGATTGAAACTTTATTTTTTGTCTGTTGTTTTTATATTACTTTTTACGTCATCCCAAGTTAAACAAATGGCAGAGCTTTTATCATACTTCAATAATCACACTGGTAGTTAATTTTTGTTTATTGGGCTTTGGGCATCCCATGCAAAAAGGTCTACCATATTGGTTTTTTTTCTTTACGTGTAACTTTATTTTTCTCTTTCAGAGATGTCGAACATAGCCTCTAATACTCCCCCCTCACTTCTTTATTTATTTTTTAATGAAGTATGACACTTACAAAATTTCTTATTTTACTTTTTCGAATGGGTCTCCATGAGCACAACTTTCAGCACTCCTCAAACTTGGGCAAATTTCTGTGTTGGCTACTAAATATGCCATTTCTAGAGAATCCCCTACATGCACAAGCATTTTTCTCAGCATTAGGGCTACTAAATGTGGCTGGAAGGACAGGGCAACATGTTAAACTAACCATGTTTTGGTTCCATATTGAGTTCCATCAACTGATATTAGGCTGCATGTAAGAGTTTGGCTCTTGCCGCCATTGTAAGTCTATTTTTCTCTTTCAGCAATGTGGGGTATCTAAAAATATATGCCAAGATGCCATAGCCATGGATCTTAATCCCTCAAAACAGTTTATAAATTATAAGTCAGTAAAAGTTGTTTAATTGTAAATAGCTGATGATAACAGTGTGATATGAATGAGCATGTTAAGCACCTGTCTGACCGTACGCAAAACATGTAGCTTTTGTTCGCTGAAAGATGGTAGGGATAATTGGCTCCACAGTAACTCGATAAACCTATTGAAGGAAGTAAGATATCAATTATCGTTCAACAAAAACAACACACGGGTAATTAGATACATCAATATATAGCGATTGAAATCAATATCAGGGAAATGATACCTCATCATTACTGACACACTGATCAAGAACGGCATCAAAGCAGAACTCGTGCTTCTCCACATATGCAGTCAAATCAACCTTAAGCTTGGGTTCATGGACTGTTAAATATGCATTGTCATATACAGTTACGACATCCTCTTCCTTCCGGGCTGTCTCTTTCTTGTTTAAAGGCCTTTTTCTTACCTGGGACAGCAATTAAATTATAAGCCTTAGAGACAGTTCAAATCAATCGAGATAATTCATTCAATAACATGCTTGTCATACATATGAAACAGAAGATTAAAACTGAAAACAACATTATCTTCCCATCAGTACAGAATTACACCGTAAGGACAAGATAATTTTCACCTTGTAAACCAGAGAGTAGTTATCAAAATAAATAAATAAATAAGTACAAGTACAACAATTAATCTTTTGGGACTTCTTAAAAGATAATTCCATATATTATGAAGTGATAACTGCATTGTCAACATTGCCTAGTAGAGGAGATAACTTAGTCAACTAGAATGTTGTATGACTAGTGAACAATCCAAAGAATTATCAGAATATGAAGTTATCTTCTAATTTAGGCTCAAATCTTAACGGCACCCCGTTTTAATTGGCAGCAAAGGTCAATGAGCTTCTCTATTATTGAATCCCTCACAGGAAACGCAAAACCATTAGAAACGCAATCAATCAATTGAAAGGTTAATATTCTTGTCTATCCCAAAAAAATTGAAAAGGAAAAGGATCAATACTAAATGAGAATAGACAGGATACTTATTTTATTTGATAATTGGGTATTCAAACATTACTCTTCAAATAGAAATGAAGAGATTGTAGATGATAAAGGCACAATTCAGAACTCAATACATAGCCAAATATTGAGCAAATATTTCCAGAGAACTATCAGAATATGAAGTTGTTTAGTAATATAAACTTGCACATACATAAAATGGTTTCAGTGTAGCTCACTGCCAATAAACCAACATACCACAACTTTGATCTTAGCCACATTGTTTTCCTTTGTATTTATATCCTTTTCAGTTATAGGTATAGAAATTGAAGCATCCCCATCTGGCTGTGATCTTTGCTGCCTGCTAGATGTCACATTGAAGTCATCTTCAAATGGTTTCGTTATACCAGACAGGAAAGGCGATGGATCAAAAGGTTCTGATGCTACATGCTGCATAGCAAATAAAAACAAGTTGACAGAGGAAATAAATTACAGGTGAAACATCAACTCAGTTCATAATAAACAATCAACCTCTCAGGGACAGATCATTAGATTAAACCACGCATAAAGAGAAATGATGATGAATATTCTACACAGAGAAATTCCACAGTGACTCCCAGAAAATAAGGATATAGTGTAATTATGTCATTCAAGAACAAATCCAGAAAACAGAACTGAGCAAATCTCCCTCGTTAATATCAAATTGAAAATCATACATGTGCTGCCATTAAATTACATAAATGAATCCATTTTAGCACACAAAACAAATTGTATGAATATTAGGTGGATACTTTTAGTTTAGTTACAAAAAAGTTTGAGAGCAAAATAAAATTCTGTGGATTCAAAGAGGGCTATGTAACTTACTAACCTATAGTGAGAGGACTGAATAGTGAATAGATATTTAGTAAATACAGGTAAAATTAATCTATTAGATCTATCACAATAAATGTCTCAAAAAAAAATCCAAAGGATAATGCCAAATGCTGAATGGAGTGGCGTGATGTCTTTTGACAACTTAAGGACATGGACAAAGATAGTGCATGCCATCTTTGGGCTGCCACCAATTAGTCAGAATTTGTCTTGGAGTGTAACTATATCCGTAAAACTACATTAAATAATAAAAGCTTAAGACCAACAGATATCCCAAACTTCTGTGATTTAGTTTCAGCAAAATAAATGAAAACATTTGACTAAGTTGAGGAAAATAGCGTGACATGTAATCTCAATAAATTTCCGAAAATATCGTAAGGATTCCATAATTTGAAAAAAAAAAGTACATGTACTTGCATATGCATTGACAAAGTTGCCTTTTCTCTTCTTCTTTTTTTTGCAATTTCCAAGTATATTAGAAGTTTCAGCCAAAAAATATCCAGATGGCAGTGCTGCCCGTTCCAACTAGTGCTGGATATTCTCTGCATGCATAAACTCAAAAGCTAAGTAGAGAGTGTATAGAAAGCCAAATAAGAGATGAGCCATGAACAATTATATACATGGGAAGCAGGCAGGCACAAAGCTCTCAACTGCAAATGCAACAATGTTAACTTCACAAAAAAGGCAACCAATCAGATATCCAGAATGTAACCTCTGATAGAAGCTCTGTATCATCCATGGCATGAAGATCCAAAAGCCCCGCCCCAAAATCACCCCTAAACTCTGGAGAGAGAAAACTATCGGATGCAGAAGATTGGGCCAAAGCAGAGTCCCCGTTAAAGTTGAGGTTTCTCATCAATTTGAAAAGGCTGTGCTTCTCTTGAGCAGATTGTGCTCCGTAACCCTAGCAGCATAACATGACATGACATTACACGAACACAAACAAGAATAGAATTGAAAAGAAGAAGAAGAAGAAGAAGAAGAAGAAGAAGAAGAAGGGAGAGGTACCTGCATAAGGAGGAGGCGGTGGTCAATGGCGTTGGAGGGGAGGGGAGAGGCAAGATGCTGCAAGCCGGCGGACTGGAGCCACCGTGCCATGACGGCGTCGCCGCCCGCTTGATCGTACAGAGTGGCTGTGGGTGCACCGCCATTGGCCATGAAACTCCAATCCGCTAATTGAGAACCAAATTGTGAAATGAAAAAGGAAGAGGCCGAGATCTGGGGAGGAGAAACACAAGAAACCTGATATAGAAATTGGAAAATGCAATAATAAGAGCGTTGTGTAGTGAGGAGAGAAATGAAATGCGTTTGTGTTTGTGTTTGTGTTTGGAAGCTTTTCTTCTTCTTACTAACCGGAGGCGGAGAGAGTATACTATAATATTAATATTAGAGGGTCAGACTCAGATTAGATGTTTTGGCTAATCTCATTATTGGTTTTCTACGTTACCTCCAAGTCTTAGCTTCTTAATCTATTTATTTATTTTAAAAATCACTTACTCTTGCCCTCCATTAAATTCGGTTAATAGCTTACACCAATTGACTTTAAATTTACACATTTTGCATCATTAACTTTCTTCCATAATATTTCTTTATTTCCACATTATAAGTTGGAGAATAGTATTTTCGATTTTACAATTGTTACCTCGGGCCCAAGTGAAGACACTAGATCAATTGTTGTCTCAGTTCCACTGCCTCAGTCCTGGTCAACGGCTCTCTCACGAGTTAGTTTGATATAAGGAGAGGTGTTGGGCAAGAATGTCCACTCCCCCCCCCCCCCCCCTGTTTATTTTGTTGCAGAGTGTCTCCATCTCCTTCTTCATAAAGGAGAGTCAGAGTTACTTTTCAGGGGAATCCAGATAGGTGCATAGGAGAGAGTCTCGCACCTGCAGTTTGTTAATGATACGTTACTTTTTGTTGAGGCATATTCTTCTCAGCTCATCGGGCCTAAGGATCAAATTTGACAAGTCTGTCTTGTTGGGGTTGAATTTGGAAGAGGGCGGAGATTAGAGGTTGGCCAGGGCTTTCAGTTGTGTGGTGGGTCAGTTACCTTTGCCTTATTTAGGGTTCAGCTTAGGGGCGGATCCTAGGAGGGTATCGACTTGGGAGCCAGTGGTGGCTAAGTTCGAGACCAGACTAATCATGTGACAGGGGAGCTTACTCTCCTACGGGGGCACATTACACTAATTAAGGCAGCTCTTTCGAGTCTGTCTATCTTATATATGTCTCTTTTCAGGGCTCCGGAGACCACGGTGTTGACTATGGAGAGTATTATGAGGAAATTCCTCTGGCGGGCAGGGTGAGGTCGGAGGGGTTTTGCAAATGTGCGTTGGGCGGGGGTATGCAGGTCCAAGAATTTGGGGGGCTGGGCATCAGAAATTTGGAGGAGGTCAACAACGCTTTGTTGTTGAGGTCAACAACGCTTTGAGGTTGGGCGATGGTAGACGGATCAGGTTCTGGGATGACTGTTGGATGGGTGATTTTTTTCCCTCAGGATTAGATTCCAGAGACTGTATAGATGCGTGAGTAACCTGGGCCACACAGACATAGAGGCATGGGAGATGGGTGGTTGGTCGATCTCTACTCGTGGGATACTCACTTCGAGACCAGCATAGGAGCTTGTAGAGTTTTGAAAGACCTAGACACCAGCCGGTCGGTAGAGGATAGAGAGGACTCCATTTTTTGGGTTCACGACAAGAAAGACTACTTGGCGATGAGGGGGTTTTCCATTCTAATAGAGGACCCCACGGTGGAGCCGATGGACTGGGCAGCTAGACTTTAGAGCATGCTGGTTCCTCCGAACCTTAGGAGTTTCAGCTGGCTTGTTCTTCAGGGTGGCTTACCGACAAGATAGGTTCTGACTTTCAGGGGGGGCTCTCGATTGGTCACCGCTTCTGCCTCTTTTGCAGGGGGGTGGAGATTACCGAGCACCTCATGCTGACTTGCAGGTGGGCACGACCGCACGAAGCTTTTGGCGAGAGATATTCAGGTGGTGGGGTGTGTCATACACCGGATCGCAGACGGTCCACGAGCTCTTTATGGATTGGACAGCTAGAGTCACACAGAGAGGGATGCGGAGAGCTTGGAGCAGGTTGATCACTATGGGTTTCTGGTACATCTGGGTTACCAAAAACGACAAGATTTTTAGGAAGGAGGTGAAGACCTAGGTGACATTCTCATATGGTTGCAGATGCGCTTATACACGCTGATGCATGCAAACGAGGGACGCAGGATCTAGACTTGGACGGGGGAGCGCGCACTACCTAACTGGTGCGCAACCCGAGTGTGGTTTTGAGGTCACCTTATTAGGCTCTTATCTCGTTTTGTATTTTCCTTTTTAGTTCCTTTTGCCCAGACGTTTGTACTTGCTATTTCCTATTTATACATGTTTTATTGATGATAAAAAAAGAAGTTCTACTACACATATAGTTAGTATCTACCGGTAGAGAACAAAGTTCTACTACTCAGAGAACCTCTTTTTACCTGTACGGAACGTGTTCCCTACACAAACAGCATGTTCCAGTACGTTGGAACCTAGTTCGATATGTCCCTTACATGTTCTACATATAGAACATAATCAAACCGAACTAAAAATACTCTCCAATATTCGTGTTAATCACCCTTACGTGTTTCCCTTGTAAACTAGATCAATCAACTATAAGAGAGTAACAATCGGTTTTATCAAATTTGTTTAAAGTTCGTTTAAAACAAATATGTTTAACCAATGTCAAATCATATTGTTTTTCTCAATTAAAGTGTAATTCAATACTTTAAGTTTTTCATCTTCATGAGTGCTCGCTTTAACTTTAAAATCGTGCATATATGTCTCACAACGCACTCCCGTTGAGGTATTTCCAAATGGGTTTTTATATGTTCATCGTATATGGGTTACTACACAATACATATAGTCACAATCTCATTAGACAACCCATTAATCCATTGTAGGAGTTGTGGCCTAGGCCAATCGCAGTTTATGTGTAATTGTTACATCATCGTTGCGATAATAAAACAGCATTATATTACTATTGTGTTGTAGTGATTTGTTGAATATGATTTGATCTATGTCATTAAGTGTGTCATCACTAATAGTAGAATTATACATTCCCACGAATCACATTTAACGGGTCCTTATTCAAATAAGCTTCACCCGAAGTGACTAGTATGAGGATAATTCTTTATGATCACGCTCTACTGATCATTGGCAATGAGATTGCTGGAGTTAGATCATGGATACCATTTGGGAAATGATACTAGACGACACGACCTGAGTATGTAGCATAGATACTGTCATAATCATACTCAGTTGTCGTAACTTGTCATTGTATCCTTAGACCAAAAAGTCTTTGTGATCACTAAATAGTCAACATCTGGTTTTGACATACGCCCAACGTTATCTGTGACAGGGTAGCCATAACGATTATGATTGGCTCGGGACAGGCTGCATGAGTGATACGAAAGACGGCTAAGGGATTTGTCTCTCATACTCTGGTATGGGAACGATATCAGTTTGGGCAACTTGATGAGTATGCCTGAAAAAAAATGCATGGTCATGCTGATGATACGAGGTATCATTTTCAGTCATCTCACATATCAAGAAATAGTGATTGATTAAATAAGGATGACATCTCTATACCTTATAATCAATCTGGATCTCTAGTGACATATACGACATAATGTTAAGTCGAATCATCGATCATCACGTACATTGGGTAATCATAATGTCTTACTAGAGGTCACTTATGATGAATTGGGTGAAATGAGATTTCACGCCGATTTACCAATGGGACATGAGTCTATAGGGTCACACACAAAGAATAAGTATGGAGTAGTTGGAGAGAAACCGAGAAAGACAGAGAAGTGCCTAATTGGCCACAGTGTCGTGGAAAATTAGACAGGATACGGTCTGTGGCCAAAACCTAGGGTTTGGGCCACGGACCCGTGGTGGCCTGGGATTGGCCACAGGCGACGGGCCCTTTACCGCCACGGACCATGATGCGGTCCATGGCGACCTACGCTGACCTAGGGCGACCTAGGGTCGGCCACGGAGGGGCGCCACAGCCCTGTGGCGAGTCACACACAGGTTTTTCCCGAAGCTATAAATAGAATTCAAGGCCAAGGGAAAAAGCTGACGATAGCTCAATTTTTGGTGATTATAGTAGATTGCCCCCCACCGGTTTGGAACCGCTCGTTCGTGTGGACTCCTCGGAGAGTATACCGATCCCGGAATACTTGTGTGATTCGATTGCAAAGGTAGATATTCTCTAAATCTTTCTCCATTGATTAATCTAGTATATACCAAAAGATCTAGTACAAGGGAATGTAGTTATTTCGTGTTTTATCGCTTCCGTTACGTGAATGGATCCTACGTTCCCCAACACCCATAAGTAATAATCATACTTATGAATAATTGAACAATAAGTTTCGGCACGACACTTCCAGTAACGCTACTGTACGGAGGGTGTAGCGGGGGCTACAGATATCCAAAAATTATGATTTTAATTTTTTTGGATTCTTCTTTTTGTCCTCTAAAATTTTGTAGTTTTGGTCAAAACTTGATTCTAACCATAAGGGCTTCATTCGGAGCCAAGAATAAACGTCAACATCGTAGAATTTTCCAATACAACTTTTCAATTTTTGCCGAATGCTGTGAAAAATAAACTTAAAAATAATAATCAAATATGATTATTCCCGAAAGAATATATCATGATTGTTTTATTAATATTTCTTTCAAGTTTCACTTAGAAACAAATTGGTTAACCTAAAAATCATAGAAGAGATATTGAGAAAAATTCGAATAAATCATTTCGGCGAATCTGTTTGATGAATTATCAAATCAGATTGTTTCCACCAAGGTAACTTGTTTGTTGGTTAGAAAGCGTCTATAGAACAACTACAAAACATAATTGTTTTAAGAGATATTAGGGTTAGTCCTTAAACATAATTATATAATTAAAGCAACATACATCCATTCATGCAATAATAAGAATCGAACCAGGCAAACAGATTGAATAAATACTTTTATTTATTTAATATCACAGTACAATAGTCACAAAATTAATTGACCTTATATTCAGGATCTGGCGGTAGAATCTTTAGTTCGTCAAGGCACGGTAGTCCGCTTTTCATAAGACGATTATTGCACTATATGGGAAACTTACTCTCATGATACAACGACGAACGAGATCGAACTCTTACCGGGATGCAAAGAATAATCAAAGAGGATCGAACTAGAGAGAAAGATGAGGTCGGTTAGGGTTTGATGTTGTGTCTCGATGTATCTTTCAATGTGTCTTTGACTCTAGCATAACTACGTATTTGTAGGCTCAATGGAAATCGAAATCTACAAGGAAAATAAATGAAAAACTTACCAATTTTCTATTCTTGGGGAACAAGTAAAATTCTACTTTTCGTTCAAGCAAGAGAATTTACCTTAATAACATAATATGACCACACTTATTTCTAAATGAATATCACGGAAATATTTTATTCTTGAATAAAAATATTTAATTCTTAAATACAAATAATCCGAAAATATTTTACTTTATTTCCACATTGCAAGTTGGAAAATATTATTTTCGATTTCACAATTTGGAAAAAAATATTTATTCTGCCTGCCAGATTATTGCAAGGATGACGAGTAAATGTTCCGATCTAGAGTCGGCAGGTTGACACTTGGGTCTGTTTTGTCTACCGAGTGGTAGTAAGGTTAACGAGCGAGGTCGTCGGGAAAAGGTCGACACCTTGAAGCCTGAGTAGGTTATGTATGCCGAGTGTATCTTCAACTTGTCGAGCTGAGGTCAGTAGGTTGGTGACCGGCGAAAACACTACGTATACATTTGGATGTGTTCATTCACCACTATCGTCAGTGTACCAATCACAAGTAAAATTTGGTAAATAAATATTAGGGGTACTTTCAAGTTACTACGGTTAACTTTACACTAAAATCATATTACTACGATAAACTTTGAAGTTCATCAAGTGACTACGTCAAACTATTTTTACATCCAATTATCCTTAAGAAAGTTAAATTTCAATTGAAAAGTCCAAAACACCCTTAGATGACACACTAAGTTTATTTTATAAAATAAATAAAAATATATTAGGGTTGAGAATGTTCCTTCATCTTCTCCGCTAAGCAAACACATGCATATTCTGACTCTGACGACTCTCTGGCATAATGACCCCAACCACCTTTTATGCCTCTTAGATTCTTTTCAATCCTAAATCTTTTATTTGGTGTAACAAATCGCTCAAATCCTGAATAAAATAAAAAAAAAACTAGTAAAATAAAACTGAAATCCCTAACGATATTGCTAATTCTCAACCCCAAATTGGGGAGAGACCTAAACCCTCAAGAGGCTACATTAAAATTTAAGGGATGGAAAACCCATTTGCTACACTTTCCCCTTTTACTGATATTTGCTACAGTGATTGTTACTGAGATTTGAACGTGTGAATTTTATCACTCTAGTTGGCATCTCTGGCTGATTGTTGAACATTTTGATGCAATTTTACTTTTACATAATAATCCATTGAGTCTTGAATTTTTTATTGGTGCACAACTGTTGTTTAATTTGCTGTAAGTTCTTGGTTTGGTTACTATTCATGTATTTGATATTGCAATTATGGATATGTCGACAGATAATGCTATTGTGTGAGAGTATGTGCTGGGGATGTATATGTTGTTAAGCTTAAATTTGTTTACCATGAAAATGGTCAGAAACGCATTCAAGTTCTTACTAATTCAACTATAGCATAGTTTGTTTGAACAAAATGCTCCTTTGTTTGATGTGTTTATGTTGCCCTTCAATTTCAACGGTGTTGAGTTTTTGCTACTCAATTTCTATGTACATGTTTGTTGAGTTAACACATACCGAATCGAGACCATCGACGACAACTGAGCTGCTCACGGCGGAGGAGGAACGGAAGACAACGCCATACCAGGTCAGGCTAAATCTGCTCACATCTCTCTCTTCTCTTTTTTATTTTATTATTTTAAGGTTAATTATGGTATTTTCAAAAAAATAGAAGGTCATGTGATCGGCACATGATCACCTTTAGGTTGGTTTCCATCCATTTTAACGAAAAATCACAAATAAAAATAGATTACGGTAGTACCTTGATGAACTTCAAAATTTACCGTGGCAACATAATTTTAGTGTAAAGTTGACTGTAGTAACATGAAATTACCCCTAAATATTAAAGTACCCATGTTATCGAACTAAAAGGAAAAAGATGTTTCAATCGCTCAAATCCAGTTTATTAACTGATCGAGTTGATTGAAAGTTGGTGTTTGGAAAAGTATTTAAAACAAATAAGTAAATAAATAATAAAATATGCAGAGAGAGATATTATTTGGGGTACGTGGATCACAAAGTAGCTTCGGTACACTAATCGATAATCATGTATAAAACGATGTTACTTTACTTTAATAGGGAGGCAACATAAATTCTCTAATCTACCTAGAAGTCCTTTGTAAGATACTAGAGGGTCTAAGTAAATTAAGATAGCCTAACTCACTAGAGCGTATGTATACAAATTTGAGTTGATTAAGCTTCATAAATTCCTCTAACTTTCTGGGGTTAGCTTATGGTTGTTGCACTCGTTTTAACCCTACATGTTATGGTTAAGATTTAAACCCGAGTTCCAGTTAAATATAACATGCTTGTCTGACACTGGTATTTGTATACTTAAGAATTGTACCATGAAGAAGAAAGTTTGTCTTGTCACTAATAATATATAGGAGAAATTCGGTGAGAACCTTCCAATCTCGCAAGAACCAACGAGTAGATGACATGTGGCGTGCACATTTTGAGATGGCAGGCGCGGACACGTGGCACTGAGCTAATAGGTGCGAAAAAAATTTCAATTTCACGGCTCCCTCATTATATCACTTCCCTGACAAGGTTCACTTATAGGATATAGTATGAAACTCGGCCCTCCCTGCCACAAAACGCCCCATATTGGTCTTCATGGTTCTCATGCCTAAAGTGTTTCTTACCAGAATGTTTCCTTATAATTATATATAGAGATGCACTTGACTACAAGCCGTGCAAATTACTAATGTGGCACTCATGTGAAGCGTGGGCAGTTATACGAATTCAATCGCTATCATTAATACAATAATTATCATAATTACACTCAGACAAATTTTTTTTAACATAATTACATATTAACAATTAAATAAATACTTAATTTGAAGTTAAATAATATAACAATCTATTATATCTATAAACCCAATACGTAAAAGTATACATGTGTTGTGTCTCAAATGCTCCCATTCACCCAAATTTTGTCATTCCTGAAAAAAAACTTTTCGCCTCCATTTTGGTTTCTTTTTATTTTTTTTATGGCTGTCCATATTCGGACGTTACTATCGTTGCCTGAAACGTTCGTGAAGTGCCTCTTTGGCTGTTGTCCGTGATTACTACGGAGCCGACTTTCCTATAAATTCACCGTTCTCTGGTGAGTTTGGGGTGTTCGATCTCATCCAATTCTACTGTTTTGGTCTCGGAATATTTCTGCTTGTCGTTTGGGATCCTCTGATTTCGATCTGCGTAAGCGGTTTTGATGGCATTTAAGAAATTCCAATCGAACAATACGTAGTAGGTGTTGAGTCGGACGATATTTATTTCTCTTCTATGTGTAGTTGTTCTGTGTATTTGGCGAATTCGACGGCGTTGTTTATCGTGTGAGTATAGGTATTGTCATCTCTTATGTTACTATTCTGATTTATGTTGTTTGTGTAACAATTTTTATTTGTCATGAGCTGGTTTAACTTTTCTATGTTTTACCTTCATTTATGAGACGTGGTGTTGTTGATCGGTGACTGGTTTTGTCCGCGCTGCGATTTTCGCCTCTTCGATTGTATATTTCTATTTTAAGGTGTCCAGTCGTCTGTTGTGATTTCGATACTGGGGTTTTGGATTCTGCCCTACCAATTTGGTGTTCACTAATGCCAATTAGGTAATTGTGTTGTACCCATATTTAATTTGGGAACGTTAAAAATTAAAACATGTTAATGAATAATTATTTTCTGTTATTTGTTTCAAAGACTTTTAAGTTTTAATTGATGGTGGCTTAATTGACGGTGAGAGGTTATAACATAATAATTTATAAGATTAGTAACTTTTTTTAGCTCTAATGAGTTTTCATTGACCAATTAATATTAAATTACTAAGTTTGAAATCACTATTTATATATGCATTTTTTTATTAATGAGATTTTAGAGTCTGGTTGATTTAGTTTTAAGAATATAACAATTATAGAAAATCTCAAAATGGATCAATTGTATTTACCATTTTAATTTAATATTAACATTAATAATAATTACTAAGTTTAAAGTCACTATTTATATATGCATTTATTTCCATTAATGAAATTATAATTTTTTGAAATTATAATTTCCATTAATTAAATTTTAGGAGTCTGATTAATTTAATTTTTAAAACATAATATTTGTAAAAATATCTCAACATTATTGAATTTTGAAGTAAATGATCACTTTCTTTAGATTTTGAATCAAAAGCCACTGTTTAATCTCTTCAAAAAGGTAACGGTTTAATAAATTCAATTATCAATTCTCAAATTTTTACAATTAAATAACTTCCTTAAATAACTTCCTGAATAATAGAATACCGATTCATGGTAGGGCGGGTCCTTATTACATTGTTTCCAGCCATTGCATCTCCGTTGAGATTAGAATTCGTAATACTATTTCATTGTCTTGGGGTGGAAGTTGGTTGGAATCGGTGTTCTAATATTCGTTTGTGATACATTTAATTTTAGTTCGTCCACATTTTAAATCCGTTCTCTATCAAAATCCAAAATTAAACTTAACAATTCAATGTTCAGTCTCCAATCTGCTAAATGGGCCACGATAAAAAATCATTTTAATGCTTTATTTCTATTGTAGGACCCGACCGAAATTGTTTCTCTTGAACATGGTGTTGGGTGCCATCGCTGAAAGGCATTTAAAACGCTTCGATGGCCGTGGCATGGTGCGACATGCTTGAAGCCATTAGAACCATTGGGTTGATTGTCTAAATTGTTTGGGCTAAATAATGTACACGGACCGGTTCGGTTTACCCTTTATTTATGACCAAACCGAGTTGCTTTGCTCCTATTTTGTCGATTTCGGATAGGGCGTGGAGTGGGTCGTGTTAATCGTGACTTTAATTGCATACTCTTTCTAATCGGGTTCTGGGAGTTATTGCGTGCTTGGCTTGATGGTCGCTCAATCGGTGGGAAGAAACCTGGTGGCCTTCCTCCGTCCTTTCCAATACTGTTTAATTGATTTTCGTTTGTCCGTTACTCGTGTGGCTGTCGGGTACAAGGTAAGTTGAGTTGCCTTTTGTTGTTATGTCTCATTATTGAGGTTGGTGCTTGTTCGTGTGCCGTCCGGGTAATCGATGGGTTGTGATCTATGTCTTGGTTCTTGTGTTATAAATATATTACATATGCCCTTATGTTTTGTATGATTTGTGCCACTTTTTATCTCATTCCCTGCGCTGTGTATCATTCTGCCAAACACCATGAAATATATGGGGTTAAGCTCACTTCATACTGGTATTTATTACCTTTTTACTCGTGTTCTTCTCACCAACAATATGTATTCTTTACCTTATAATTGATGTCATTTCTCGGCAGGTTTCCAACGTTCTGCTGTTCTATTTCGGCTTACTCGACAATGGGAGGTCACTAATGTTGAAAATGATGGGTTAATAAGCGTTGATATGGTGATTGTTGATTCGAAGGTTTGTTCTCGTATATATGATTTTACATCTATTTTGGGTGTTCTGAAATACAATTTTTCGATCTTTATAAATTACTTTGCAGGATACCTTGATGTGGGTTCAAATAAGCCATAATATAGTTACAAGGTACATGAGACTCCTAACTGTTGGGGACGTGTATGTGGTGAGTAATTTTAAGATCGTTCCAGCAGGCGGTCAGTTCAAACCTGTCGATAGTAGTGTAAAAATGTCGTTCACCGTTCTGACCGCTCTCACTAAGGTCACTATGTGCCCTGTAAAAATTCCTTTATATGGGTTTCACTTTGTCAATCAGAAGACTGTCATTAGTCGTATAGATGATCACACTATCCTAACTAGTAGGCTTTTTCTCGTTATGGCACGTTCGTTTGTTATGTCTCTTAATATTGTTTTCTTCGCCCCACCAGATCTAGGTGGTTGTTTAACTGTCTTGGGCGATGTTGTGATGTCCTCGGCCGGTCGGGCAAGTCGTGAGCTGGAGATTGTGTCAAGTTTGTAGGTTTTTTATATAGTTTACTCTCTTTTTTTTTCCGTATCATATTGTTCTATGTGCCTAATAAACTGTGCTTACTGTTCTTCTGTTTTAGTTCGTTGACTGTGAAGGTCACATTGTGGGATAAGTTTGCTGTGGGATTTGTTCGATGACTACGATATTGCCAACTTTCCCGACCCGCTCGTCATCGTGTTCACTTCCATGACGATTACTCAGTCTACGGGTACTATTTATGCAATGCTTATCGTGCATGTTTATTTCTTTATGTTTGTACTCCCGTTTTCTCGATAAGTTCATTTCCAATGTTAGGACTAAGTTCCCGGTTCTTCCCATCTAGGTACTTTGCGTTTCTCCAGTACCACCTCGACCCATGTGTATATGAATCCTAATCACACGTACGTGAATTATCTGATTGGTAGTTTTGCAACTACACGTCTGCATTCTAAGTATTCATCTCGCCCCCGCAATGTTATGGCAACTGTTCAGGAGTGTATGTTTGAAAATCGGATGTCTATCTCGAAGCTTCTTGGTGTTGGATGGGCAACTCAATACAATGTCTGCTCTGTCATCCATGTAGTAATACTTTTTTTCGGCTCGTTCACTCGTGCTTCAATTCTTGTGTTTGGTTTCGATAATATTTAAATTTTAATGTTTTCCAGGGGTATAAATAACCATCCTTGGGGTGATTGTGTCGATCGTCATGGACTGTGGATGGTACTACTTCGGGTGTCGTGCGTGCTTTGGCGTAGTGTCGCCTATGGATGACTCTTATGTCTGCACGTCGTGTAATAGTGATCCAGAGACTCCAATGGTCCTGTATGTTATATGTATATTTTACCTTCGTTTTGATATGCTCGTGTGTGCGCCATTTTCAGTTATCTCATGTCGTACGATGTTCATTTCACATTACCGCAATTATAGTGTCCCAGTGGTTGTGAATGATGGCACTGATTCTATTACTTGTGTCTTGCTCAACCGTGTCATCGAGCGCTTGGTCGACTCGTCGGCTGCGAAACTGTTTAACGGGTGTGACCCGACAGTGTTGGCCTTCCCAAAAGAGCTACTTTCCTTGCGTGGTAGGCGTCTTATATTCCGATTGCATTTGACTGACATCAACTTGGTTTATGGCGGTATTGTCTTCTCTGTTTTTGATGTGTATGTCCCGGTTGATGAATTGGAGTTGGTATTCAAAAATTGTTGCTTTCCAAAGGTATATATAAATTTATGTGTCCTCCTCCTCCGTGTGGTTTCTTATTTGTTGTTGTTTTGTCCCTCGTCTTATTGTAATTTATTAATTCTCTCCACATTATACTGCTGTGGTAGGTCCTTGATTCGGTCAACATCGTTGCTGGCTGTTATAATTCATCTCTTCACGGTGTCCCCAATCCTTACGAAAGTGATGTTCTTGGTGGGCGCCCTGCTGGTGTCGCTGATGAGGTATTAGTGTATACTCTTGACCCTATGTTTGTCATGCTTGCTTCCATTGTGGGTAATGTGATTTTTACCCTGTATTAATTGTATTTGCCTTCTAGCCCCCTGGGTCGGCCTACATCATCGGTGGCTGTAATAGCGCATATGTCCCTAGTGTTCTTGCCCTGGGTGGGAGTGATGTTCTTAAACGGTGCTCAGATGTTGGCTGTGATCCAGTGTCAAAGAAGCTCAAGTTTGTGGCTGGTGATGGGTCTGGTCCCAACAATGCCTAATTGGCCGTCATTATGTGTTTTTCGTTTCATGTGTTCTAATTTTGGGGATACTATTATAATAAAATGGATTCTTTGAACATCGTTTTGGAGTTGGCATGTGTGTATTTGTGTCTTCATGCATTGTTTTAACTGTATTTACATGTTCACGCGTAGCTACGTCGATTGACATGTTGGCTTCCCTGTATTAATTAATGCTATTTTTAATATGTCTGTCAATCAACCCGTTCTATGCTGTCTAGCATTATAGTCGTTACCCATTCGTACCGGTTCATGTGTCGCTCGACTCGAGAAAGTATATTGCTCCCACGAGTGATTTTTCGATAGAATAATTTTCTAATATTTTAAGGCATTTTTATTGGCTCAATTGTTTCTAGATGCCAGGCCGATCAACTGTTGACGGGTGTTTTTATTATATTATGCCCTATATATGTCTCAAAAATAAATATATAATTTTAATAAAGTTACTGAATGTGATTTTGAAGTTGTTTGTTTGCATCGGTCGTTGTTTTAATATATACAGAGTAACGGTACGGTCGTGGTAGGTCGAGTTCATGCTTGCCTATATTCGCATAAAATAAATATTATCCGACTATTACTTGTTGCGATAGGAACCCCAAATTCTCTAGCAAACACATCACTTTCCATCATTTCTTTACATGTACCTGCAATATCATCAAGTAATGCCTCTTGATTTCACCTGTTTCGACATGTACTTTATAAATCGCCCCGGAAAAAAATAAGAAATGGTCTCTCCAGTGCATAAACAATTGAGAGTTTGCGTACTCATCGTCTTCGGTAAAATCAAGTTCACCGCGAAGACATTCAAAAATTGCTCGACCGTATTTCTTAGCGGACAATCCCAAGTAGTAATAAGAGTACTATTGTTACACGTAGAATGTGATTTATCATTCGTCTAAATCAAACTCTAACTCGACGAATGGATCCAAGTTGAAGCTGTTGTTGGATCCGTAGATAGGTCCCTTTCGAGATGTCTATGTGATGTGTAAGCGTAACCCATACCCATCGGGCCGTGTTTAGATTTTTTTCATAGTGACCAAGGTAATTAGGTAATAATGTGATAAAAACTTAAAAGAGAAAAATAACGTGTTATATATTATATAACTAGCTTAGTAAATATGAAGAGTTACATTTCTACTTCCAAAAAATTATTAGTTTTAGTTTCCAGTAGTTCTTGCCAAAGAAAATAAATATAACATGCTTACTTATAAAATATAAATGTAATATGGAGTGTTTAGGTATAGATGGAAAACAATTATATATTTTTTTAGAGTGAGTTGTTTTTTGCTGCGGCAATCGGCGTAACTATGGTAAAAATATTTAATTGCAAAGTCGCCTTGCTGTCGAGTTGACACCATTTATGCCATGGGTCTATCTTAACCTATTTTTTTAAAAGATATGTTGCATCACCCCCAAAATTATAAAGTATAGACAATTTTTGAATTACGTTTTATTTGAAAAAAACAATTTTACCATCCACATGTGCATGTTTCATTCCCATTTATTAATTCACATAGCGAGTGTGTCTGCCTCATGTGTATATTTAGTTCCTAAAAAAAGGTGAACTATATTTATTGTAACAAGAAAACCCTAAATTATCCATCCCCACTCCACACCTCTCTCTGGTTTTAATCCGGATCGAGGCCAAGATGTTCTAAGTATCGGGTCAAAATTTTTGGGCTATCGACGGCCTTGCGGTTGACGTAATTGTCTTTATTGTCTTATCGTGCCATTTTATTCCCTTGCTTGTGTGTCTATTAAGTTATCTTGGGTTCGGCCATTTTATTGTCGCTTTGAGTTTGTGCTCCTTCTGATTAGTTTTTGGTGTTATTGAGTGATTAAGAGGGATATAACTGGCGTACGGGATCGTCCGGTTTCCTATGACCTATCATTCCCGGCCGTTTTCTTATCGCTTCATCGTTATCATTATGGATCTACAGTTACGAAGACTCTTGGGTGGTCTTGTGACCCGTTTCTGGTTGTTAATGCTCGTGAATGTGACTCTCAGGTAATTAATTAATGGTATTGTGTGTCTAATTTCTTATATTATAAATTCTCCATCTGTTTTGTATACCTTCACCATCTCGCTTAACTCCCTCTGTTGTACGTTTTGTTGTATTCACGTTTAATATGGATTGTGTTGGCCTCAACACGCTTGTTGTTGGTGCATGTTTTCCTTATTGTTATACTACTGTTTGAAATTGTAAATTGCACAACACTTTAATGTCAACCTTACTGGCAGGTGTTCAACATTGTGTTGTTATGGTTCGGCTTACCCGACAGTGGGAAGTAATCAATACCAAGAAGAACCAATTGATAAGTCTTGATATGGTTGTCATCGATGATGCAGAGGTTTGTTGTGTTCCAGTATTATTGCATGTCTTATGCGTTCTCTCGACTGTCATCGTCATATTTTTGCACTATACAGGGTACCTTGATGTGGGTTCAAGTATGGCGTAATATGGTTGATAGATACAAACGACTCCTAACTGTTGGGGAAGTGTACCTTCTTAGTAATTTTAAGATTGTGTCATCCGCCGGTCAGTTCAGGGCAGTCGACTATGGCATGAAGATGTCATTTACCCTTCTAACCACTGTCAGGAGGGTTGTTGACTGTCCTAGGAATATTCCATTATAGGGTTTTCATTTCGTCGATGAGGAAATTGTCCTTGATCGTGTGGGCGACCGCACTACCTTGACTGGTATGCTTTTCATTTTTGGGGTCGCAAGCTCGTGTGCTTGTATTGGCTTATGTCATTGCTTTTTGTTTTCTCGCAGATATTGTCGGTTGTTTGACTGTCGTGGGTGAGATTGGGTTGTCCTCGACCGGTCAGCTAAGGCGTGAACTCGACCTTGTGGCAAGCTTGTGTTTTTTTCGTACATTATGCATGTTCCATTTTCCATAGATTTTCTTTATTTGCTTTCAGTTTGTTCGTCTTCGACATGACGTGTGCTTCTCTGTTATTTCTTTTGTTAGTTCTGTTGATGTCAAAGTTACCTAATGGAATAGTCTTGCTGACGGGTTTGTTACTGACTACAACATTGCTAATGTTGCCGAACTGGTTATTGTTGTGTTCACTTCTATGCTGGTTTCTCAGTTTATGGGTATTGGCTTTGGCCCTTGTGTCAAGTTACACTCGTTAATCTTTTTTGTACTGTATACGCATGGTAAATAACATGATAGTGTACGTGTTCTTTGCATTTAGGTGCCCTGAACTTCTCTAACACTAGTGCGACACACGTATATGTAAACCCTGATCACTCTTATGTCAATTCTCTGGTTAGCACGTTTACGTCAGAATGCCCGCGTATTTCGTTCTCGACTCAGCCCCGCATCGTTGAACTGACTACCGAAGAATGTATGTTCGAAAACAGGATGTCTGTCTCTAGGCTTTTGAACGCTGATTGGGCTACTCAAGAAAAGGTGCATGTCTTACCGTTCAAGATGCTTCTTTTTCATTTGTAAATTCGTGTTTGACTGTCTTAACCTAATCCTAATTTTTCCATGTTCTATTTCAACTCATGTCTGACAGGGATACAAGATTACCATTCTTGGTGTGATAAAATCGGTCGTCCCTGATAATGGGTGGTACTTCTTCGGGTGTCGGGCGTGCTACAGGAAAATCACTCCCTCTAATGGCTCGTACGTCTGCACATGGTGTAGTAATGGGCCACCAACTCCGTTGATTCTGTGCGTGCCTTGCTAGCCTTAATTCTTGTTGTTTTGTTAATTTTGTGTCCGCACCATATTTTGTGACTCGCGTTCACTAATAATCGCTATTGTAATCCCGCAGCTACAAAGTGTGCGTAATTGTTGACGATGACACATCGGTGGTTATATGTGTTCTGCTTAACCGTGTTGCTGAGCGCTTGATCGACTTATCGGCAACCAAATTATTTAATAAGTGTAATTCATCATTTTCCGAGATTCCGGAGGAAGTGCTCGCACTGAGGGCAAACGGTATATATTTAGACTACAATTAAATGACTACAACTTGTTGGATGGCAGTTCTGTATTCTCTGCTTGTGATGTGTACGAGCCAGTTGAGGAGTTAGAGTCAAAGTTCAGCAATCCTCCTTCTACGAAGGTATTTAGCGATAATTTTTCTTTGTCTGTAATTTTGTATGTTGTTCTTTTGTTGTCTGCGGGTAGATTTGTGGTGTTCTTTTGTCACGAACGATGTCGTCTACGTTTACGTCTTCTATGTTACAATGGTATGGTAGGCCCTTGCTTCAGTTGATGGTGTTGCTGGTAGTGGCAGTACGAGTGTATCTGTTGTCAATGTTCCTCGTCAGGTTGTAGTCCATGGTGATCGTCCTGTTGATATTGGTGCCTCGGCACTCTGTGAGGTTGGTGACTCAGACTTGCGCCTTAAAGGATTGCTTTCGAAGAAGGTATACAATGTATTTTCTTATCCTCTGTCCGATGTGTAGTAGATCTTCTGGTTCGCTTATCTCGTGTCGTAGTCTTTGGCACCTACTGTATCTGCTTGTTGATTCCTGATATTTTTTTGTTCTTCCCTACTTCATTGTATGTTTAGGATCTACAATATGATAACTGTGCCATTAAGCTTAACAATGGGTATGTCCCTACGGTCCTTACTCCAGCTAAGACTGATGTGTTGAAGCGGTATCCCACTTATGGTCATAGTTCTGGTGCGAAGAAGTTTAAGCGTGCGTTCAAGGATAATTCCGATCCCAGTATTGTTTAGTTTTTTATCGTCATTGTTTGTCGTTCTTGCTTCCTGTCTTTTTCGTTTGGGAATAATATCATAATAAACGAAGTGGCTATTTCCAGTCTTTATCGGTGTGCCTTGTCTTACCGTTTGGCTTTTTCCTACTAGATTGTTTTATCCATGTGTCTTTTGTTTAGTCTTGATTTGATGTCAGCCTGATGTCTGCTATTGTTCTCGGGTCATTACTATTTGTGTTGGTCTTATGATTATACAACTTGGGATTAATAAATTATTTTCTTTGCATTTATTTTTGTTACCTTGCTTTTTTTTTATCCAACTACCCTTTTATTTCTATTTGCTTGTCCGGTTTTGCTACTTCCTACCATTTCTACTTCGTTGTTTGTCTCGGTGTTGTGGATGCACGTCTCACTACTTCGCTGTCTAAAACGTGATAGCATACCAATAAATGAAAGGTCTTTGATTTCGTGTGTATGCATAAATCAATGTGTGCAAAACTTGAAATTTTCTATTTTGATGAAAAAATTAGGATTTATATAAATTTGAAATGAAAATCAAAGTTTGATTAAAACTGACAAATTTAACATAATGATTATTATTTGGTTGAACCGACCAGATCGAGTTGAGTTACGGCAGTTGTGAAAACCAAAATTGCGACTTTCTAGCCTACTATCTAAAACAAGCTGAGAGTTATGTGCACACATTTGAAAATAAATCTTAAAATACCTCTTGGGATTAAAACCTATATTATCAACAAGGGGAAGATGTTGAAATGCCCAAAATTCATCACTTGTCAAATTTGGATAAAAAAACTGCAACCTAATATGTTTCCTGAAAAAAGGTACTTTCTAAAGCCAGGGGAAGGAGGTCACTTTGAAACAATTAATTCTGATTCTGATGATCAGGTATTTGAAACTGTTATGCAATTTATGGGACAAATTCATCTAATTCAAAAATATTAGGAAAATACATTCGTTCTACCTAATCCCTCTTTCTCTTAACTCAAACCTTTTTTCCTCGCCACCTCAGTGCTCTCTCTCGCTCTCGAACTCCACTAATACAAACAGTTTTATTGATGTTGTACCAATCTAGCTAAATGGTACAAAGTTTTCATGTGAAAATATAGCAGAATAGCCTAAATTCCTCGTCCAGTTGTCATGGCACGCTAAATCTGCACACCCATTGCGAACGAGAGGCCAACTACTCTTTATTGCGTTGCAGTTAGCGCAACCTAATTTATTTCTCAGTTTTCTGCGCGAATGTTAGTGACTGGATCACGCGGTCTTTTACCCACGCTTGTCGAACGAATGTTCTTATGTTCGATCGACACCGGCCAAATATAAATTCTCCCCGCCTACTTTCTTTAATGGATTTTAGCACCTCAAAGCCTCAAATTCTGTCTCCACCGTTGCGGCTTAACAGAACATTCCCATACACATACGAGGCTTATGTGTGGCCCTTCAACGCAGCCTTTTCCAACTTCTCGATTTCGCAATCGCCGGTACTGGCGTCTTCATCTGTCACAAATTCAATCATGCCCTACCTGTACATTGCCTCGGGATTTCTATTTTCTTCGCAGAGTTTTATGAACATGGAAAATTCGTTGCTAAGCCGCCAGGGGACGAGGGGGATTCTTAGCATAGATGCTTGCTTGAAGACCAGTCCATTTTTGGATGCTTCGTTAAGAGCTTTGCAACACGGTTTTGTGTTTGCGAGATCCTCCACCGACTTGTGGGCGACGCAGGCAAGGATGTGTGTTAGCAAGTCCGGTAAGAGTTTGAGGATGGTGGATTTTGGCCATTGTTTAATGTGAATTTGTTGCCAAATTTGGCCGACTAAGTGATGGAATATGTATATATATGATGCGGTTTGGTTAATTTCCATGTGATTGGTTATTGGAGGATGTACAGTTTTAGGGTTCGTTGTGCTTTGGAAGTTGTAGAGGTTCAAGTGTTATGCACGCAATTATGAGATGCAATGCTGACATTTATATGTGATAAATGGTACTTAATTAGCAACTCTTTGGCTGGTCATTGGTTTGTTATTGTGACTGTTGTCTCTGCACAAATTTATATCACATTTGTTTCCTTCCTTCACATTTGCATACCGTGAAATATGCCTTCCCGTGACGCATGTCTGCATAGAGGATAGGTGTAAGACAGACCCTACAATCGCATTGGTGGACCTCTGTTCATCGGGAGTAAAGAGATAATTGTGGTTGTTGAGCATACACGTTATCAGGTTAGTTTCTATAACTCATGTTAGTGTACTTGTGGTTTGTAAATGAGGTGGATAGGTTTATTACAAAATCTCTAGCTACGTGTATATATATGTGTATGTATTGGATCACGTGTTTTATTGTTAAATTATGTGATTGTAGTTTAAGATTTATCATTGTGTTTTTACATTATATATATGTATATATATATATATAATATTGGTTGATTGTTCTTCACAGAATGTTGACTGCAGAACATTGTTGGTTTGCTCTCGTGATTGGTTTGGTTGTCATTTATCAGTAAATTGTGTTTCTCATGCATGAGTTAGTAGTGATTATACTGCATGATTCTGGTATTCAATCGATTGGACTGTTTATTATTTATCAAAATATGATTCAAACTTTCAAATATATCGTTTAGGAAAGACACCCGTTTCTGACTTTGTTTCATAGAACCTATCAATAATGAGCCCAAACTCATTATAGAAGTCATATGCGAGGTACATAGGAGTTGAGATAAACTATAAATTAGTCCTTTCTAAAGTCGAGTGGCAGTGAGTCAAACCCATAATTATTGTTAAGCCAACATTATTTGTTACTAGTTCAGTACCATTTTAGGTAGTTCCGGAATTGTGTGATCGTGGGGTAAAACGGAGAGTGGTTTTCATGTCCGTTTTAATATCTTGATGTGCCACTAATTACTTGTATGACTATTACACTTATTTTTTATAAACAAATGTATGTAAATAGTTTATGGGTGTATCCATGTGCAGTTATGTATTCTTTTTCTGTACAATTTTATCTCCCCCAAATTATTACTTAATCTATTATATATAACGATATTCCGGGGTGCATTGTTTATACTAACGGCCTATTAGAGCGCCATAAGGATAGGAACATATCAATGTCGTGCTCGGTAATAATTATGTTGTTCTGGGTCAGACGTATAATTGTTAGACGTGTTAACATGGAACAAAAATATTTTACTCTACTGAATATATTTTCACGCCTTCCTAATTTTCATTCTACTTTCCTCCTCGACTTGTTGGTAAGGTAGGAGATAGTCAACGTACCCTGTCCATCAAATCTATGTTCATTGTATGCAGTGCTCTCCTTCGTAAATATTTTTGTACTCATTTCGTTGTCCTATGCATTTTCGACTTTCCCTACTAGGTATGGTGTTGATGAGCGATGTTGTGCGTTTACGCACTTTCTTGTCGCGAGCTGCGCGAGTCAACCGTCGTAGTATCATGTGTGCTATGAGACCTATGCATCGTTTCCCATTTTTGTTAGGGCCTCGTGTCACCGTCACCAAATACCAGCGGCTTACAAGGATGCTTCAGAATGTTGATCAAAGATTTGGTGCTTTTGGCGGGTATGTTGTGCGCCGCAAACTCCGTATTTTATGCCGTTTTCAATCTTGGGCGTCTGCTAATTTGCGTAATCATGGTAATTTCTCATAAAAATCCTATACCTATATACCATTTAGGCCTAAGATCTAACATTTCTCGCTGTTGATTTCCTTCACGTTTCCTCCCAAAAATTTTAGAACTTTTATTGTTGCGAGCTGGTGTTCTCGTGCCGAACATTCTCTCCTCTCCTTCACTCGTGAGACAAAGTAAGTTTGTCCTCTTTATATATCTATGTATAACCCTCACTTATAGTGTGATAAGTTATATCTCACTCGTACCCACCAACACTAATACACTACATATACTTACACTTTCTAGATGTGCATGAACATCCGGTTGGTTGTTCTTCCTCCTCCCAACCCTGCAGTACGTCATGGTTTGGAGTACCGCGTAATATGTCGTTATATTACGTTCTTTTGCTAATTTTTGTCTTTTTGTAGATGCCATCTTATCGAAACTCGATCCGCCCACACATTTTTGTGAGTTTTGTCAAGCATGTATGTGGGATGCTGAGCGGGTCAGTGGGGGCCCAAAAAATGCTTGTCCTAGGTTTAGGTTGTGTTGTTCAGAGGGTCAGGTCGAGTTGCCGCCGATGCCTCAACCACCTCCTTTATTGCAAGAGTTGCTTTCTCTACATTCTGGCTCTCGCGGTACAAACTTCCGGAACGAGATTCGAACGTACAACGCCATGTTTGCCTTTACGTCATCTGGTGGCCAACTGGACGGGTCTGTTAATCGTGGCGGTAATTCATATGTTCATCGCATCAGTGGGCATAATTACCACAGGATTGGATCTATGTTGCCTTCCGATGGGAATGACCCGTCTTTTATACAACTTTACGTCTACGATACTTAACACGAGGTCGATAATAGGTTGAAGGCTTTACAAAGGCATGATGTCTCTTCCGGTATCAACAGAGTGATCGTCGAGAGTATACGTGTCATGTTAGACGATGTCAATGTGCTTGTGAAAACCTTCCGTATGGCGCGTGACAGGTACGACTCCAATCCTGGACAACAATTTAGATTGCGTCTCCTATCAACTCGTTACTGTGATGGCCGTCAATATAATATTCCGATGCAGAGTGAGGTTGCTGGGTTAGTGGTGGGTGACCTTGATAAGACGAACTTGCAGCGCGATATTGTTGTCGACCATCGTTCTGACGGGCTTCAACAAGTGACTGAACTACATCCGAGTTTCATGGCTATGTCGTACCCTCTTATACACCCGTACGGGGAGGACGGGTTTCGCCAGGGCATCCCTATCATGGGTCGTGGTCGTTCGGCGTCAAGGTCCGGTACCGTTACAATATGTCAATACTATCGTTGTCGGATACAACAGCGGTTAGGTGAGGGTTATACGTTGATTAACGCAGGTTGTCTGTTTCAACAATATGTTGTCGATGCGTATATGACTATAGAAGAATGTCGCCTTAGGTGGGTTCGCCATAACTAGGAACATTTGCGTTCAGACCTATTCTCCGGCCTAATGGACGCTGTCCATCATGGTGATACCGATGCTAGAAAAGTCGGTAAGGCGATTATATTGTCGTCTACCCACACCGGTAGTCCACGATATAAAGCCAAGAATTATCAAGATGCCATGGCCATTTGTAGATGGGTTGGTTACCCAGACATTTTCCTCACTTTTACTTGCAATCCAAAGTGGCATAAGATAAACGAAATGTTGGGGATTATAGGCAGACGAGATGACCCAAATAGGCATGATTTGCTGGCCCGCATTTTTCATATAAAATTGAAGGAGCTGATGAGCTATTTAAGGAATTCTAAGCCATTTTGTGCTGTCCTCGCATGTGAGTTTTTGTTTTTATCTATTATCTTCATTTTATATGAACGTACATTTCCTAATATTAAGTGGTTGTTGTAGGTTTATATATGATTGAATTTCATAAGAGGGGTCTACCTCATGCACACATCCTGTTATTTTTAGAACCAAAATACAAAAAACCCTCGCCTGACCGAATTGATTCTATAGTCAGTGCTGAACTCCCAGATCCTAATGTGGATTCTAGTTGGGTTAAGCGCCGTTGGCCGATCCATGATGCACGGCCCATGTGAGGAGCAAAATCCATCATGTCCATGTATGGTGAGCAAAATATGCACAAAAAAATATCCAAAGTCTTGGACCACAACTACTTCCATTGACTTGACTGGTTTTCCAGTGTATAGAAGAAGAGATACTGGTGTTTGTATAACAAAAAACGGTCACATCCTTGATAATCGACACGTCGTCCCATACAACAGGAATCTTACTGTGATGTTCGATGCCCACATCAACGTGGAGATATGTAATCACTCTCGAGCAATAAAATACCTCTTCAAATACATACATAAGGGTCCTAACAGGGCAGCGGCTACTGTTGAACGTGCAACTGATGGCAAGGAGAGGGGTGAGATCAAGTCGTATTTAGACTGTAGATATATCTCGCTTTCGAGGCGTGTTGGCGTATCTTCCAATTCGATATACATTACAGATTTCCACCTGTCGAACGCCTCACTCTACACCTAGAGGGCGAACATAGTGTTACATTTGGCCCTAATTCCGATGTTGAGACAATTGCCTCCCGGCCAAATGCAAGGAAAACAAAGTTCACTGCATGGATGGATGCGAACAAGACATGCCCAGAAGCCCGATTGTATACTTACATAGAGTTCCCGCAACATTTTGTGTGGCATCCAAAGGAAAAAATTTGGACCCCCCGGGTTCGAAGCATTGCGATTGGTAGGGCGTACTTCGCTCATCCTGCTTCCGGGGAAAAATTCTACATGCGCATGTTGCTAAACGTTGTAAAGGGTTGTACGTCATTCAAAGACATTCGGACAGTAGACGGTCATGTCCATGAATCTTACAAAATGGCGTGTTTTGCACTTGGTATGTTAGATGATGATACTGAGTGGGCCGATTGCTTGACCGAAGCTTCTCATTGGGCGTCTGGACATGAGTTACGTCACTTATTCGCAACCTTGCTCACCAACTGCCAAATTGCTGATGTGGTTGGGTTATGGAGATCACATTATGAAATGTTGTCTGAAGATATAGCCGTTGTGCAACGGAAGAAGTATAACTATGCCAATTTGCATTTGAGCGATAAGGAGATTGAGGCACATGCATTATTCGAGATTGAGACGCTTCTATTAAAGATGGGGAAAAGTCTAAGAGATTTTCACGGAATGTCGTTACCCGATCAAAACATGTTGCTCCAATTGCGAAATCGTTTGTTGAAAGAGGAACACAGTTATTCTTGCAATAAGGAGAGGGAAATACATGAACGGTACTTTTCTAACCTTAATGATGGGCAGAGAACGGCGTATGATGCCGTCATGGCATCCGTTGATAACAAACGCGGTGACCTTATATTCATACAGGGTCGTGGAGGAACAGGAAAAACGTATCTTTGGAAGACTATCATATCAAAGATTCGATCTGAGGGGAAGGTCGTGTTGCCTGTAGCATCGCCCGGTATTGCTGCACTATTATTACCAAACGGGAGAACGGCGCATTCACGCTTCCAAATACCAGTTGAATTAGCATCCAACTCAACGTGCGAAATACGACATCGCACAAATCTGGCAGAATTACTTATGGAAACCTCGCTAATAATATGGGATGAGGCACCGATGGCCCACAAATATTGTTTTGAGGCGTTAGACAGGAGTCTTCGTGACATTCTCTCGGCGAATTGTGAAGAAAGTGCACGTAAGCCTTTTGGTGGTGTCACAATAGTATGCGACGGTGATTTTAGACAAATTCTGCCTCTAATTCCGAAGGGAGGTCGGGCGGACATTGTCGGTGCGTCTCTAAATTCGTCTTATCTATGGCAATCGTTCGTAGTGTATGAGCTTACTGAGAATATGCGGCTGGCACACGGGATTCTTAGTGCCTCAGAAGCAAGTCGCGTCATGGAGTTTGACGAATGGATGTTGGAGATTGGGGACGGGGCCTATTACGATGAACCCTCTGAGGAAATAATCCGCCTGCCAAATGATATCGGGCACGATGAAGCGATCGATACTGTTGAAAAGCTCATTGATAAAATATATCCTTCTCTTGCCGATAGATATAGTGATCCAGCCTACCTGTCAGAGCGTGCTATTCTTACCCCGAAAAATGATATGGTTCACCAAATAAATACTTTAATGATGGACATGCTGCCAAGCGAGGGTCAGACATATTATAGTTCTGACACGGTTTGTTAGGGTAACATCCGAACATCCGAAGAGGATCTATTATATCCAAATGAGTTTTTGAACAGTCTCAAATTCAGTGGTGTGCCGGATCACGAGCTCAAATTGAAAGTAGGTTCTCCAGTTATGTTGTTGAGGAATTTCAACCAGTCGGAAGGGTTGTGCAACGGGACCAGGCTGCTGGTAACAGTTCTCGGTAAGTGGTCCATTCGCGGGGATATAATGACGGGAACTCATAAAGGCAAGATCGTCACGATTCCTAGAGTTATTATGTCGCCGAATGATGTAAAATGGCCTTTCAAGCTAAATCGAAGGCAATTAACGGTGACCCCTTGTTTTGCCGTGACTATCAATAAGAGCCAAGGTCAGTCACTCGATCACGTTGGTGTCTATTTGCCGAGACATGTATCTTCCACCTTCCCCTAATAGTAAATTGTACGCTTTTTAAATGGGTTGAGATAAGTAACTCATTATTACCAATTGTTTGGGATCACCGGGTATTTGCACATGGCCAATTATACGTTGTTATTTCACGAGTTACATCGCATAATGGCCTAACAATAGTCAACGTCGACGACGATGTGCATGATAAATGTATGGTAAAAAATGTGGTGTATCACGAAGTCTTTAGAAATATCAAACCAACTATTGATGACGGTCAGGTATTATTTGCTTGGCTCATTCTATTCTCGCTGCTCTTTGTTTATTTTTTATTTGAATATCTAATTATTGTCTTCATCATCTCAGGTGTCCCAGATGGACTGTTATTGACTAGAGTTTATGCCACGTGATCGGTTGACGGACATTTTATGTTTTGCATGTGCCATTTGTTTTGGAAACTTTAGACAATTGTTGTACAATTACCATTTCTTGTCCTATGATATATGGTTCACATGCTTTTATGATTATATAAATTTTAGTGTCCAATAACAATCGGCACAAATTATATGAACTTTTAAGCCTCAAACCATGTAAGTTGAATTCGTAGATTCCATATATTTCACTTCGTTTGACGCAATATAAACTCCTTAAAAATATACAATTAAATGCTCAACGCTCCCACGTACACAACACAACAGACGTGCGTGGAGTCTAGGTGTGTTGATTGCCAAGATGATCGTTTTGGTTTCGCTGCCTCCGATGTGCCACCGACTGTTATAGACGATGTATGTTATTGATAACGATCACATGAGGTTGAATTACTCTGTCTCGTGTATTGTACTTGGCTCATGAATTTAAAGCTGTCTTTAAATTTTGTGTATAGTGGACATCTTATTGTTAATTTTATTTCCCACGTAACTTTTTTGTCTCGTTTGCTCAAGGGTAGCACCGCACATTGCGCGGTGCCCCACCCTAGTTAAACTAATTAGAATTATAACTACACTAATTAAATTGATAATTGCACCAAAACTCATAACCTTATACCCTAAACGGTAGGAAAGTGAACCCTTATAGGAAAAGTCAAGACCTTTCGAAAACACCCGAGAACTTATACCAAAACAACCTAAACCTTATACTAAAACATTAATGACCTTATATCTCACCGGTTTCAACTACTCTCACGAGGGTCCTTTCGTGATTTTGACAACTTCATTTGGTATAATGTCTTAAGTCTTATAGTATAAGGTCTTGATTGTTTTGATATACGGTCTTGACTATTTTGGTATAAGTTTTTGTGTGATTCAAACAAATTCTAGACATAGAAGACTTATTCCAAACATACTAATGTAGTTATAAATTTAATCAATGTAATTTTTATGGTATTTAACTTAAGGGGTGTATTCAATTAGGATTTTAATAGATTTTGAATGACTTATAAAAGTTCATGGATTCTTAAAATCCACAAGTCTCTTTCAAGTTTATAAAGAGTCTTGATGATTTTAATGGAATGACTTTGCAAATCTCATGATTGGAGATGATACTTTTAAAAGAGTTTGTTGTGCCTACCAAGACTTTCAAAATCATTAAAAGTCATCCATTTCTCAAAATCATTCAAAGTCATTGACTTTTAGAATACCTTTAGATTCTAAAAGTATTTTTAAAGTCATGATTGAATACCACAAGACTTTAAAAGTATTTTTAAAGTTATGATTGAATACCACAAGACTTGGAAAAACTTCCTAAATCCATTAAAATCGTGATTGAATACACCCCCTGTAAATATTTATTGAATATGTAATTATGACAATTATTGAATAACAATATCTAATTATGGTATTTACAAAATTCATAATTATGATAATCATTGAGTTCATGATACTTATGATATTAAATAGGGATAATGACACTTTGTTACACCTAAACTTTCATACCCTAACTATTTTTTTCTCTTTTTAGTACCCTGACAATTGTTGTGTGACAATCTACCTCTAAAATTTTTAAAATACCTAAACTACCCTTGGTTTAAGAAACCATAAATTGAATTAGTTCAATTTTGTTTATCTCTAGTTCAATTTGATTTATATTTAAGATGCAATTAAAATTATGCCCCAAAATATAAGATTAAATTTGAATACTTTCAAATATGGGTTGATAAATCAAATTGGACAAATTATATTTTGATTTCTTAAACCAGGGGTATTTTAGTCATTTTTAGCATAGGTTGTCACAAATAATTGTTAGGGTACTAAAAAAGAGAGAAAAATAGTTAGGGTATGAAAGTGTCATTTCGCTATAGTTAGGTGTAGCAAAGTGTCATTATTTCTATTAAATAAAATGATAATCACTTGCATCCACGTCAGCACCTCCAACCCGCTTGCATCTACCTCATCCCCATCACATTTCGTCCCGGATGTGTGCGTCCCTTCATACAACGTCTCTCCTTGAGTTTGTATAGTTCTTATTAAGTATAAGATTTGAACTTGATTTTCCCGATTGCACCGGCGATGGTGGTGCCGACGAGAACGACGTGGCGTAAAAATTGAGGAGAGAAAGAGGGTACAAAATGACACATTTACAAATTAAAAATATATTTGTGGGCATTCTCGTCTTTTGAACATCAAATTTTAAGAAGTCATATCGAACTTAACAAAAATGAGTTAAGCGAGAAAAATGCAGTTTTAAGGGAGTCTTGTTGATAATTTATTTTTAAGTGTAGTCACGTAAAATACGACATCGCACAAATCTGGCAGAGAGATTGTGCGATGTACATATTACATATAGTACTTGCTTTATATACATATTACATTTGCTTTATATACATATTACATTTGCTAAATAAAGGAGTTATGAGATGATCTCCTATAAGTCCTCAAATAATGTTGTTGAAAGAGAGATTGTAGGATCACTAAGTTATTTAGATAAGAGACTCTAAAATAGTACTTTAGTTATTGCTAATATCATCTAATTCTATAATTGTAATATGAGCTTGTTCTAGGAAAAACAGACTGTATAGATTGTATATTTTTCCTCACTTCTGATAAAAAAAGTCTTAATATTTCCTTATCAGTGGCGTCTTGTACCCCGAGCAAAGGAGGCCTCCGAGAGTGTAACGACATGGGATAAAAATTAACCACGACCGAAGCTTTTACTGATAATTGAACCAAAATTACAAGATAAAGTCCCAAACTTGGTAATCGAACTCCGAAATTACAAGAAAAGTCTGAAATCACTGATAATCGAACCCCAAAACGATGTTGTATCTATACTGCAACAAAACCCCAAAACGACACCGTAACTGGCCTTGTTTTAATTTCATTTAAAACGGCGTCGTATTCATTCATGACAAAGAGTAGCTCCCAGTCCCACCCACGAGTGCCCTATTGGAAAGAAGAAGCGTAAATCTACGGAATTGGTGGTTTCAAACTGCCCTCATGTCTGGTATGCTTTTATCCTTATCATCTTCTTCTTCTTCTATCTGCTTGTGTTTTGTGTTTGGATTTGGATTTGGAATTGGTTGATTGTTGATATAGAAAGTGAGCTTTGGGTTTAACTCTTGTGAACCTAGGGGCGTCCCTACCATTAAGCGAGTGAAGCCAACGCTTAAGGCCCTTAATTAAGAAGGCCCCAAAATCATACAAATATATAATAAAAGGATTGGTTTAGTATATTAAAGTTTTAGAAACAAATGGATGATTTCATAAAAAAATAATTGGATGACGTTAAGAAAACAACTAGATGACGACGAAGAATAATTTTACATTGTAATACACGATAGATTATATATAGCTTATTGATTATAAACTCAAATTCGAATCGGACTCGATTATAACGAACTCAAACCAAATATTTAACGAATCGAACTCGAGAGGCTCGTTAAGGGTTCAACTCGTTTACAACCCTAGCTGGCCATGGGTCGGTTATTCGAACCGAGCATTGGTTCGATCCTTGGACCGACTTCATTGGACCAACAATTTCGAGACCCCAGATCGAAAGTGGTGGGCTTCACAATTTTGAGCCCGTTATTCACAATTTTAAATGATTGTTGGGAATTTCCCGATTTAGCAAATGGATGAAAAAATGAAAGATGTGAGCGAACCGGTCTAAGCAGTCCCCGGTTTAATTTGGCGAGCCCTACTTGTTGTTTCATTTTGCACTGGAGCAAGCAAAACCCTTAAACCCCACCCCACCCCACCCGAACTCTCAATTCTCAATCTTCTTCTCTCCCGCCGCCTCCCAACTCAATCCAACATTTTCTTATCTCTCTCTCTCTCTCTACTTCTCAGGTAAGCAATCAGATTATATCATTGCCCGTGTGTGCTTTTAAATTTATATCGAAAATTTCAACCTTTTCTATATCAAGAGTCTTCGCAAGTAAGGATTATGTACCCACTGTTTGTTGAACGATTCAAATTTTTACTTTTATTTGTTTTTGCAAATTGCAATTAGGTCTCTTTTGTTTATGCTCCACAAGAACAGTACAAGTGTAGAAATAAGTTAATTAGCATATGAAAAAGTTTTAACTATTAGCTGGAATATACATTATTATAACTTAAAAATTCAGCCTGTCCTATTACACAGGGGCATCCCTACCATTAAGCGAGTGAAGTCAACGCTTAAGGCCTCCAAATCATACAAATATATAATAAGAGGATTTGTTTGGTATATTAAAGTTTTAGAAACAACTGGATGATTTCATAATAAAATAATTGGATGACGTTAACAAAACAATTAGATGATGACGAAGAAGAATAATTTTACATTGTAATATATGATAGATTATATGTAGTTTATTGTTATAGATTTTTCTATTTTTACTTAATTAATAAAAAATATGAGTATCGCTTAAGACCCAAAAAATTCTATGGTAGCCCCTGGTGAGTAACTTGGTCATTGTCGTTGATGGTAGTTGCCACCTCTACGCCGACGAAGTCTCCTTCTCCAGGAAATTTTAGTTGCGCCGTGGATCCTTAGCCTTAGTAGCTCCGGTCATCGAATTGGTCTCATCTCTCAAAAGCACCACAGTGCAACTTTAATCTCCCGGCGTAGGAGACCTCGTTGCTGTGGAGGTGGCACCTCAAGTTCGAGGCCAGTTCTAGGGACAAGTCTGCGACGTCGCAGACTCATCCCTAGAACTGCTCTCGACACCACTCTTTCTCTCACTACTAAACTTTTTCCTCATTTCGCTTCTCTCGTGTTGATTTGACACACTGAAATGAAATGTGAGTAATGGACGTGAAACCCTAGCTAGATGCTAACTATTGCTTATATAAAAATACAAATATAATAAGACAAACACTTATCCTCATTTTTTTTTCATTTACTCCTTTTGCATTGTATATATAGAGTGAGTAATGAAAATAAAATTTTTATATTCATTTTATATGTATGCATGCTTCTGGTCACGCACCCATTTCATGAATACGTACGAGATTTCTGAATATGCTGACCATTTTCCATAATCAAAGAAAAACAAATTCCTAGCTCAGTTTAACATGTAACTAGTGATTAGCACCTATATATGTTCCAATATTTCATATCATGTCTAAATTTTTATTTAACTTTTCATCCCGAGTATAGTTATAAATGTGAATCCACTCTATTTGTGTTTTTGTCTTGAGAAATGAAGAATTTTTTACTAAGAGAATTATGACCCCTTAATTTAGTATTTACCAAAACAATACTCTCCCTTCAACGATGTGCTTTGTATGAATAACCTGTTTTTTTTTCATAAACGAGCATATGTTAATTGTAATTTTCATATGAAATTTTAGATATTGTGTAAATTAATTTTAAACAAAATTAATTGATCTATTTCCAATTGGGTGGACTTGGACCTATCCATTTTTCTGCCGGCCCAGTCATAATGCTTTCAGCCCATACTATATAAATTAATTATTAATATAGATTAGGCCCATTTGTTTTGAGGGAAAAAGGCCCA
Organism: Geranium rotundifolium; assembly: GCA_963920655.1. NCBI lineage: Eukaryota > Viridiplantae > Streptophyta > Magnoliopsida > Geraniales > Geraniaceae > Geranium > Geranium rotundifolium. The sequence continues at coordinate 34,436,538 of OY987311.1, read as the reverse complement.
AAATCTTTAAACCCTAAACATCCTATTCCTGGCACCTCCTCTTCCCCAACTACAATTATCAGTTTATTTTATTTTTACTTTTCTCCTTTCAACTATTTTTGGTTCTCATCATCTCCGAGTAGACCCATCGACTTCTATAACATTGAGACCCATCAATTTCTATAAATTCAACAATTCGGATATTCATATTCAAGGTATGTACTGATTTCAGATCTATTAACTTTTTTTATTTCCACCATCTTCTTTTTGCTGGAGTTTTTTTTTGAGTTTTAGAGTGGTGAAAATTTGTATGGGTTAGTTTTTATCTTGTGGGATAGTTTAATGTGAATATGCAAAATGGTTTGCCTCAATTTTTTAGAATATTTAATGTTTTTTGTTTAAAAACCTGTATATATGTGGGAGAGATTTGTCCAAGAATTCCTGACTTTTGAGGATATTTCTGTAGATGGGTTAAGCTTCCAAGCTCAAGATTATATAAGTTGAATCTTTGTATTTATTGCCTTTAAATCTCCCGTGTATGATGATCATTACTTCATTTATTTGGAGCCCTGCAATTATATCATTTTATCTAATTTATGTATATGCTTATATACTGTGTGATCTAATTTTTAATTTTTATATTTACTATTGTCATATATACATAATGTGTGTTACTTGGATTAAATCTATAAAGTTTATTATGTCCTATTTTTAATACTATTGTTTAATTATTTAATAAAATTGTTGGAGTATGATATTATTTTTCTACACAAAACAAAAGGCCCAATTTCTAATTTGCGCTTTAGGCCCCAATAATTGTTGAGCCGGCCCTGTGTGAACCTGCAATTTAATTTTGAAAATTCATATTTTAATTTACTCATGTTCATCATCTGGTGAATTGTGGTTCCTGACAGTGTCAATGCAGCATACACTAATGTTACAATGTTGGTCGTTTCCCGGAGAAAAACCAAGTTCATCATTCTCTACAAAGGTGTATTATACGTTCTTCACTCTACTTTCTATCTCCGCTTGATGTATGTTTCTCATGGAATGGAATGGAATTGAATTCAATAACCATAACATGTCTAAGCAGGGCTGTAGAATGGGTGCAAAACTCAAGTCTGTTAGTGGGGACGGAGATGGTGCCTCTCAGTGTAACAACCACAATGACCAATTCATGGATGAGGAAAGGAGATACAAAATGAGAAAGAAGATAAAACAAGTACTCGCTATGAACCCCAGCGTTGAACAAGAGATTGACCCAGTTGAAAAGAAGAAGAGGGTGCAAAAGCTTCTATCCGATTATCCCCTCCTAGTGGATGAGGAAGACCCCAATTGGCCTGCTGATGATGGCCAAGGCTGGGGCTTTAATTTGGGTCAGTTCTTCAACAAAATCACCATCAACAATGTCAAGGACGATGACAATGATGATTATGATAGTGACGATGAAATAGTTTGGAAAGACGATAACTATATCCGCCCAATCAAAGACATTACCACTGTGGAATGGGAAGAGACTGCATTCAAGGACATTAGTCCGTTAATGGTACTAGTACATAATCGCTATAGAAGGTTAGTTTTTCTTCTATTTTCAATGCCATAACTTCACTATGTTTACATTAGGGCACTAATTAATGTGTTTTTAGTTTATTTACATTGTTTTATATTTGCAAAAGTTGCCTTAAATAGGAAACTGAATAGTAGCACAAGAAAGCTTCATAATAACACAAGGCAGAAGTTAACATACACATAATCCGAAGTTGAAGCTCTACAGTTATGTTACCTTTGCTCCTGTTCTTGTTCTTAATAAAACAAGCAAATATTTTAAGCATATTTGCACATTATACTTGTCTTGATGATATATTCTTTTGTTGAGTAAATTTTGTTTGGGGATGAAAGTATTTTGTTGACGTATTCTGCCAAGTTGCTGCTTGTATGCTATACTTCAGCGCATAAGAAGGGAGTTGACTATTTATCTCTTCTATCATATTGAAAAATGGGAAAAGAAAAGAAAAGGAGAGCAAGTGCACAATATTAGATAAATCAAATTCTCCTATTCAGTCCATTTTCATTTAAATGATGGGATGGTAACAATTCTTTATTCTTTTCAGACCAAAGGAAAATGAGAAATTACAAGAGGAACTTGTGAAAGCCGTGAAGCTAATATGGGAGTGCAGGCTACCCACACCAAGAGTGAGTGATTTCTTCAAACTGTCAATTCGTACTGTTTTCATGCTTCTAATCTACACTGAATCAAGCAGTGTGTTGCGGTGGATGCCATTGCTGAGTGTGATTTGGTTGATGCTCTTGGAGTGACTGTCTTCCCAGAGCTGATCTACACAAAAGCTGGGAAGATCCTGTACCGTGACAAAGGTATCCATCAATTTGAAATACTAGTTCATCGCCAACATTATTGTAATTTAATCATTTGTTGGTTCAGCAATTCGAGATGCAGATGAGCTGTCAAAGATTATGGCCTTCTTTTACTATGGAGCAGCAAAGCCACCTTGCTTGGACAATGTGAGGGATAGCCATGAAATTATTCCATCGAAAATCATCAAAATTATTCCATGAAATAGTCAAGGGCGAGGAACGAGAATAATAATTTTTCACAAGGTAATGTAAATGTGTATTAGTTCAGTTTGAATGTTGGCGATAAAAACAAATATTCAAATCATCTTTCTCAACAAGCCCCTAATTCATTTTGAACAATTTATAGTTTGGATACGATCATTTACGTCTCCCACACAGGGAATCAAAGATTGAGAGGGGAGTGACAGAGACTTTATGTAATAAGGATGAGATCGTTGATTTAAATTTCACTATGACGGTATTACTATTTAAATTATTGCTGATGGAAAAACTAAACCTCTCCCATGTTGATGTTTCAGAAGTGCTGCTATACTGGCCGGTTGTTCAATTACTGTTTAGCTTATAAATGAAATCCTCTATTTTGTTCGACTCCTCCACTGTTTGATAGAGTTGCAAACAATTTCCGGACATTCTAATATATATATATATATATATATATATATATATATATATATATATATATATATATATATATATATATATATATATATATATTCCGGACGCC